>APFE030909191.1:132833-151388 GCA_000404065.3 Pinus taeda | reverse complement strand
GCTCACTGATATCATGTAGAAATTTCACCTGCAGATCAAACTGATATATGCAATGTACTAAAGCATAATACTAGATTTACATCTACCATAAACTTTGCGGAAGCTTAATTGAACATGAGCAACATCAAGCTTGAACACATATAGCTGATAAGAAGGAATCAATCACACATAACACATAATAATTTATCTGGGAAAAGCACCAGCCTAAATCCCCATCTCTGTATTATCAATCAAGTGGAAATCCTCAACAACATACAAAAAGAATTAGCTTAATAGCTATCCTGCTCTCTCTATAATTTGATGATAGAGCTCATGGACTACCTAGGCCTAAATATATAGGCTACACAAGTCCTCCAAGCTCCTATTTCCTTGCGCAATTTTGATTGGGGTCCAATTACAAAACATATGTGAATTGGCCCCAGATCATACCTGCTGTCAACCTCAGATCCAACTATGCAATCCTTGAGGACACTAGTTCCTCCTGCATGCAAGGAATATTCACTAAGAAGATCCAAGCATCTGATAGTACACTATCCCTCATCTGATCTCAACTGGATCTCTGTCTGAACTGACATGCGTTAGTTATCCATGAGAGAATACTCAGTTATCTGAAAAAGCAGTAGTCACATGCATGCAAGCATTAACTAACAGTATCTCATTATTTTAACAACTTGTTAAAATAATCTAACTGGACTTGACTAAGTCAACTGATCCTCTTAATATAGAACTCATCCTTAATTCCTCAATCAGTGAAGCAAATCAAGGACACATTCCCCAACCAATGGAGAAATAATTGCATGTTCTCACAAAGACTTCAAGTTTGCTTTTCCTTAACTAATTAACTCATGGAGAATTAATTAATTAATATTCCAAACTGTTGGTAAGACCAAATTTGAATTTACTTCCTATAGATAGACCAGGGACTGCTATAAATAAGAAGAGACCCAGAAATGCTATTTTTAGAAGCTGCTATTTTTAGCAGTTTCACCTCTCACCCAAGGTGGCCAAAATGCTCATTGGCAAACTGCTATTTTTAGAACTTTCTAAATTTAGCATTTCTTGTTGCACATTTTTCAACAGTTTGCAGATGTAAAGGCAAAGCTACTGCTAGCTAAGTCTAGGAAGGACAAATAGGAAGAAGGGTTGAAGGCATTCTTCTATCCCAAGGACCTCAAGGCAATCCTTGGAGCACAAGTGGTTTGTTGCAAAAGGTTGCTAAAATAAGCTCTTTATTAATCTTGTTTGAAGTTCTTTGTTCGTTGGCACAATGACAACTTCCTCAAGTGTATCCTCGAATTCTTCCTTCTTCATCACAAGACTCTTTGATGGAGACTTGAAGAAGGACTTGTTCATCATGATGGACAAGGTGAGAGAAATGTATGAGGATGGAAGAAAGAGCAACATACTTAGAGAGCAGTTGAATTCCATGAAGGAAGAGAAGCAGTTGCTTTTTGACAGACTGCGGGAAATGGAGAGGCAACTTCATATTACAAATATGAACCTGAAGAGGATGCATGAGTTGGAGTCACAACTCTTTGTTGCCAAAGAAGCCTTGGTCAAGTATCAGCTTAAAGAAGAGGTAAACCACTCCAGTTTGTCTTCAAATTCTTCTAAGAATGCTTATATTGGTTCTTTTGAAAAACATACTAGAGGCATAGGTTCCAAGCTAATGTCCAAGATGCGCTACGAAGGAAAGGGCTTGAGAAAGCATCCAGAAGGTATTGTTGAACAATAATGGTTGAAGAAAGGCCTAAGTATTTGGGTCTTGGCTATGGACAGTCTTATGGAGAGAGTTCCAAAGCTGCCATGAAGGCCATTGAAACAAATCCAAGAAAGAGTTGCATCGCTGAGTGTATTCAAGAGGGATGCAATGGCTTGAAACATCGTTTGCAGGATGCAAGTGTTTAGAAGCACACACTTGAACCAGAGAGTTATTGAAACTCGAACAACCTTGAAGAGATTGATGGTATTCCAAAGGGAGCCACTTCTTCATATGCTTCACCTCCTCATGAAGGCAATAAAGGTGAAAGAGGGAGGTATAAATATGGTTCTAATCATATTCCTTTTGATTTTGTAAAGCATGGTAAATTTCCGCATAAGCATGGGAAAATAATTGAATGTTCCTTTTATGGTTTCGATAACCATCATGTTTCTAGATGTTGGAAGAGAATGGCCACATACAGGAAACTTTTGAAGGAAAATAAGCAAGCAGCCAAAGGTCCATTGGACAAGGCAAATAGTGCTGTCAAGAGGATGCACACGCAGTGCACTTACTGCCATAAGCAAGGGCATCTTGCTGAAAGGTGTTGGACGCTGAATCCAACAATGCTTCCACAAAAGCTGAAGAAAGTGGAAAGTGAAGATGGCAGAAAGGGAAATGAAGTTTCCATGGATGATGTGCTTCAAAATGATTCACATGTTGATGCTGATGTGCAAACAAAGGCAAGTCCTTTGAAATGGATTGGTAAGAAATGTTTAGAGTTCTTTTCCAATTAAGGATTGCATGTCTATTGATGCGTCTATTTGCACTTCTTGTTGATGAGATGCAAGTTGCAGGTTTCTATCAAGATGGTGAATGGAAAAGATTGAGTGGGAGACTCACTTTGTTGCTGCAACATTATATTTCATTTCAGCTTCAAAAGTATAGTGTGCTTAAATGAAAGTTGAAGGATGAAAGGCATGCATAAGCATGATGTGCATGAACACAGGGATGTTGATGTTTTCCTTGTATTTGAACATGTATGAGTAATTAACTTAAAGGGTTGATTACTTTCTTGTAAACATGCATGTGATGCCATATTGACTTGAGAAAAGTTGATTTGGTCTCCAAGATGGAGAATAATGATGAAATGTTTCATCTTTTGAAAAGAGTCCAAATGGCCTTTTCTACATGCTTGACTTGAAGGGTCATTTGTTTGAAAGGCATGTTTTGTGGGCTTGTTGTCTAGTCCATCATTTGTATGCAGATGTAAGACATGGAGGGGTTCACAAGATGTGAAATCTGTTTCTTTTGTTGAAGCAAGAGTTTAGTCCATCCAGTTGTTGTCTGTATGCTTGTTGTTGTTAACAGTTGTTGTTGGCAGCTTCTCAAACAGGTACAAATGAAAGTTTTTGTGAAGCAGGTGTACTTCACATTTGTTGGAGCCACCTGGATCAATGATCAAAGTAGAGAGTTCAAACTACCTTTTGTGACCATCTAAGTAGGAGATCTGTAGGAAGGCAAAGAAGAAGGTAGCTCTTCCCAAGAAGACCAGCCCATCCAAGAAGGGAAGTGGTCAGAAACTTTGGTTCAGAGGCACTATGCAAAGGCAAGTGTAGGGAGGCTGAAAGAAGAGGGTGAGTCACTTTCATTTACTGTTCAGATCAGTGTATCAGTCTTTTGGAGACCAAAAGTTCTTTTAGTGGGAAGGTGTAATCCAAAATGGATTTTGGATATATTCCTAAGTTAAGGTGTTCCTCACAGGGGAAAAATGAAAGTCCAAGGAAGTTCCTGGAAATATCCCCATTGTAGAGATCTTCTCCTCCCAAATCTACTGCAACTTGAATGGACAAAAATTGACTTAAGATGCAGAAGTTATCGCTTAAGGAAGATGCCCTTTGTTCCTTAGAAAAAGAGGCAAAATCCTCTAAAAAGGCAAAAAACCCTTCAAAAGGGGAAATCACATCGCACCAGGGTAAAAGAGCAGATTAATTGAAAAATGGAAGCTACCCCCGATCGCCGATCCTCGACATATCGGGTCGGAGGAAGGCACATGTGATATAACATAGGGATCAGGCTGAGCAATATGCCGATCGCCGATATTGGCGGATCGCAATCGACGATGCCACGAGGCAAAGGCAGGACCCCGCGACGTGCGATATGCCGATCGCCGATATCAACAGATCACAATCAACGTCGACATTGGTCATGCCATATGGGAAACTCCAAGCCCATGCGATACGCGATTGCGATATCGCAAAATCACGTAGGGGTCATGCGACGGAGCGGGCCACGTATATATGCGCTGATGCGATGTGACAGACTCGAAAGGGTTTTGTAAACGCCACTGCATAAACATTTCAAGTCCGTTTAAAGCGATTTTACATGGTTTTTCAGGTCGTTAACGTATTTTTTTAATACAAAGGAAACAAGTGGGATTTCGGGAGGAACAAGGAGGTAAGAGGTTTTGGCGAGGCTCCGCTCGAGCCCATACAATGGATGCCACGTGTCCAGGCCGAGGAGAGAGAAAACCACCCTTATCGGGCGGTTAACCCCCGTACGAAAGGGCCGCCCGAAATGAACCACCACCGTTGGATCTAGATCTCCCAAATCAATGGTGGGGATGCGATACATGATTTAAAAGGCGGACTTGAAGGAATATAAGGCGAAGTTCATAGTTTTGAAGTCCGATAGACGCATTTGGGCAGATTTTATAAGCTTTCTGTGTATTTTCCTGTGTAAGCCGAGAATAGTCGTTTCGTGGATTTCAAAGGCCCGATGCACTCATCCGTCGCAGAACAGGTGGCCACCTCCCCAAAAGGTGTCATGCCATGATTGCTAACACTTAGAAGAGGGATTCGAGCGAACAGAGGTCGGGAGATAGAAATCCAAGAGGGAAAATGAACCGACAACGCCGATTTGACTTTAAAAAGCCACAGAACGACAAAGACAGAGGTTGCTGAGGTTGTTGGGGGTTTTGTTGCTGAAAGTGAAGCCAAAGCAGGAAGCTAAGGCGAATGAAGCAACACAGAAAGCAAAGTTGAAGCACATGCAGCCAAGGGAGTCACTTGGAGTTCAAGTGAAAAGCCAAGAGGGCTATAAATTGACATAGAGCTGAAGAAGCCAGAGCCAAGAGCCAGAGCTAGAGCCGAGAGCCAGAAAGTCGAGAGCTTCAAGAGCCAGGGAGACGTAGCCCAAGAGTTTTGGGTGAACTCCAAGTTATATTGTTGTTCATGTGTCTGTTTTATTGCTGCATTATTTACTGTTATATGTATATATATATAATATATATATATATATATATATATATATATATCAGTTTAAGCACATCAACTTACAACACAACAACAGAAATTAAAGCATATAATCAGTTAAAACCAAATACCAACATACACCTATATTTTCAAGCATTTCTTAATTCTGCATTGGTTAATCAATAAGACTTGGGAATATTTAAGCGTTGAAAGTGGGAGAGATTCTTGTGAGTTAGATAAGAAGCCTAAGTGCCCCATTTTTAGATCAATTAGAGGACCATGTTTTCCTTTATAGGTTGGAAGATTTATGTTCCATTTTATTTTCCCTAGCTTGATTTAATGCCTTGAGCTAATAATTTTCTTGAACAAGTTGATTTATACAATGTTCCAAACGAGGGATTGTGATTAAGAATTGTTGGTGCCAATACATGTTTAATATATTTTCATTGGAACGAGCATCATCCTGAGAACCCTTTCCAAAATTATTATCAACATCAAGAGTATTATTTCCATCATCCGATTAACCAAAACTATCCAGAGTCTGAGGTTTAGTCTTCTTTGGTAAAGGTTCAATATTTGTTTATATGTCAACAAACACTTCTTTGATTAGGAAGTTTTTGCACCTATTGCATCTCAACCTCGATATTTTTCTTTCTAGCTAATGAATTTTAGCTCTGGGCTCAATATTTTGGTTAAAATTACCATCTTTTTCTTGGTTTATAGGTTATGGGTGAGGATGACAATCCAGGATATTCAACCTTTCTTTTTTCCTAAATTCTATTTTCAATTCTACGTAATGGAACAAAGTATTTTTAACCCTACTCCCGGTAATACGAACAAGTGAACTATTAAGGTTTTCAACTCTATCATCGTGGAAAAAATATAATTGTCCATCATGAACAGATTGGTCATGATTGTTTTTCCCAATGGGATAAAAATTACATGTATCCAATTAAGGAGACAAAGGATTTTGTGAAACACTCAGTGCCTCATCAGGTTTGTCAGAAGTCGGGGATTCTTGAGAACCATTCTAAAGAAGGAAAGTTTCCCATACATGGTTGATCTTAGTCAAATGTTATTTCACTAAAATACATATGAGACAATGGTGAAACAACAACCTATTAGGGTTTCTTCGCTCAGACTAGTACACCATTTCTATCTTGGTTAGGCTCTTGTAAAAAAAATATGGTAGATTGAGCTTATGATCGTGAAGACCATTAATAAACTAACATGGTATAAAATTTCCAAATTTAATGAAACCTCACGAGTTATATAATGACTTAAAGAATACAACAAGTCATGCCAGTTGGGTTTGAGATAGGATACTGACATACCTTTAATATTGTAAGAATAATCCTTGTGCATTAGAAATTTTCGCCATGGAATGTTATGAACAGGGAATATTTTTGACCAATATTCACTATCTATGGGGAGATAGGTGGCCGTCACAACTATAAAATCAACATCGACCATCATTTCCATATTGTTGAGCTTTGCTCATTTCCTATTGAAGGTGGAAGCAAAAGCTTTCACCATTCCTTCATTAAAACCTTGGAAAAGTTGGATGAACTACCACCAGCCAACCTACTAGAAGAGAGATAGATGTGTGCCATAGGACTTCATATTTTCACTTCCTACTAGCTCAATCCTAATTATAGGAGGCATAGTAAAAAACCTAGTAGAATTGTGGTTGGAATCAAGCTTGACAAGAGTAAGACTGAGCAAAATAAAGGTCAGAAACCTGGAGTGTTTGCAGAGAAAAATGGGAAGGTTGGAACATACATTGAGACAGGAGTAAATATAGGGACAAAACCCTATGGCATAACTTGGGTGATTGGTAAGTGCATCTTGAGAATGTACCAAAGAATAACAATCATAACCAGAGGGTATTACGACCCACACTTTTGATTTGTGGTTGCAAGCTTCAGTGCAAACACATGGCACAAACTGTGGTCACCAAATCATATGTGTAATACCAAGTTATCCAATTCAAATCCCACTTAATCCAATTCACACCGCCAAACATCATTTTAGGCATATAAAACTAAGAAACTTCAACATCAAAATTTAATCACACATAGAGCCATGTATTATGTCATTGAATATGATATAATCAAATCATAGCTACATGTATAATATCACCATATGTTTAACAATCCTAAGTTATTAAATAACAATGTTTTGCATGGTGGGAAATAACCTTTGGATCAAATGTGTTATCATGTTATGGAATGATCCACGACCAATACATTAATGCTTAGACCAAGATAATACAAACATTATGACTTGTGCATTCCAAAACCATCCCAAAAGAACATATAAAACTCAAGAAAACTTAACAATAACAAGTTGACTAGGTTGAAGAAGTTAGGTAATGAAAATAATTTCACATGAGAGTAAGGATAACAACCATAGTAAAAAATCGAAAATAAGTTTATATGTTCTCTATGATCATTGACACATTAATCATAAAAAGAAAATGATATCGCGTAACCAATATCGATGTTTCAGTTCAAAGATTGGGTGTTTAGGATCAAAGCAAACAATAAAATAAGAGAGGGGCCCATTTCATTTCAAAAATGAGAGGGGAGTCGATTGGGTAGCCAACAATCGACGACTTGTTGGACGAACCAGTTATCTATATCTTGAAATATGTTGAGTAAAAGGGCAAATATTAGACATTATACGAAAAATAAGTGCCAAAATGTTCTGAAAATTATTATTGTAGTTTTGCTTGAACACAAGTAGACTATTCAAAAATACCTATTCAAAATCAGAACAACAAACAAAAACTCCATATAATCTTTCTGAGAATCCAATAACCAACAAAGTGAAAACATAATTGGATACCCAAGATGATTGTGTAATTTTTTTACTTTGATACCATGGGCCTTGCCTTTGCTGCTAGCAAGCATTCATAGCCTCGACAAGGATGCCCTTTAATCCGTATTAGATACTAGAATCCCCTTTGGTTGATTGTAGTTTCATGGTCCAACATTATGATTATTAGCTACTGGGAAACAGACTCATAAACCTCGTAAAGGCATGGATGACATGTAGATGATATGTAGATTTTGAAAATTTAATTCAATTTTTTATTAAAATATACATTTGAAATCCCAATAACCTCGACAAGGACATATTTTTTCACCAATTTTAACTGAGTGCTTTAATCCCAATGAAACAAAATAAAGAGAAGTTGAATTTGTGAGTGATTGCTTGTCAATCCCAACTAAAATTGTCTAACAAATGGGAAAGTAAGTCTTAAAACCTCCTTAAGAGATGAATGGAATAAAGAGTTTGAAAATCACTAGTCTTATATCGATCTCACCTTTTGATTAAATTTTTTTTGGTTGGGTCATGGGTTCCCTTAACAAAGAAAGATTAGAAAAACAATAAAACTTTTTGTAGCACTAATTCAATTTTGCAGGAATTTTGAACAGAAAATTGTTTGTATTGTCAGCTGATACTGCAACAAACAAATCATATAGTTAAAGCATAAACAAATGATATATAATTTTAAAATTTCCTTGAAATATATTTCAGACAAAGTTATTCATGTTTAGGTTGTGGAATTCACCACACAAATAAAAATAAGAAGAGGAAAAACACACTACAAAAAAAATAAAAAATAAAATTACAAAGAGACTCATGAAAAATACTTCTTCAAAAGTTGTCCATTGACCGGAAGGGATTTTTACCAACCTTCCAGAGTTTGTAGACCAAATGTACTAGGACCAATCTTTTCCGTAACAATGAAGCCTAACCATAAACTCTGAAACTTGGAATGTTCCCCTTTATCCTCACGAGTTTCCCCACTTTAGAACCAAGTCTCCTACCTCAATATTTATGTTAGAAGAAGGTTTTCTATTAAACCGGTGTTTCACAATCTGCTGGTGTTGATGTAGTTTGTGTTTTGACGATTCTCTCTCTTCTTCCAATTCCAAAAATGTATATATAGAGAAGGCAAAAAAATATTAGGGGGTAAGATGGATTCTCTTTCGTAAATAAGAAAGAACGGGAATTCCCAATGGCAGCTTTAGTGGTCACCCGATAAGCCCATAACACGTTGAAAAGGGTAGTATGTCAATTTTTATGATGCTCAAACATTGTTCTTTTGAGGATTTTAATCAAATTCTTATTTGAGGACTCAGTAAGACCATTCCCCTGAGGGTAGTAGTTTGTTGAGTATTTAATTTTAATCCCTTTGTCAAAGGCATAAGTATCCAATTCCCGAGAAGAAAAATAAGATGCATTATCAAACACTAATAATTTTGGAACTCCAAAACGAGTAACAATGATAGAGTCTAAGAATGTAATTGCGTTTTTAGCATTGAATACTCATAGAGGTACTACATCCAACCATATCGTAAAGTAATTTGTAGCTATCAAGATATATTTATGTTATTGAGAGGATGAAGGGTTCATGGGACCAACAATGTCCAGGCTGCATTGTTTAAAGGGAGCTTCAACAATAATAGGCTAAAGGGGAAAGGTTGTTTTTTTAATCCTACTAGCATTTTTTTGGCAAGTTTGACATCTTTGTACTAGGGCATGAGCATCTTTAAACAAGGTGGACCAATAATACCCAACCCTTAATACTCTGTGAGCAGTGATGTCTCCATCAAAGTGACCACCAACGGGGCTAGAATGGAGTTCATGTAGTACTTTATGGGGATCACCTTGTTCTAAACAACAAAGAAATACACCGTCATGATTTTCTTGCAATATAATGTTATTAATTAGATGATATGGGGTTGACAGGAGCCTTAATGTTCTTTTCTTTTTAGCATCAAGATGTGACGATGTTGTACCATTCTGCAAATAAAACTTGATCTCAGAATACTAAGAATTAGGAACATTTGAAACACCAAAAGCTTCATTTTGCAACATAGATATTTCATTATCAGAACAAGGATCTTGATTGGTAAGGTTAACAGACTCGAGAGCTAATTTACAAAGACCTTGACCTTTTACTATTTAAGCAGGTTTGATCTCTAAGTCATATTCTGTTGGTTAGCGCAAGCCTCGCGCAACGATTATGGGGTGCGAAGCTCAGAATTTTGGGTAATGTTAGGGTAAAAGACTCTGCGGAAAGCGGAGAGTGTGAATTATAGTATGTTGAGTCAAAGGGTAGTCCACCCAAAAATAATGTAAAGAAATAGTAATAGAGTCGGCCCGCGGAGGGATCGCGGGCCAAGGGAAAGTACAAATAGAGTGGGGCTTTATGAGGGAAAGTAGTTCTGGAAAAAGATGGAAGGTAATGGGTTCTGAAAGGAAATATATTGAAAGCGTCTGTAAGTATGAGTCGAGGGAGTAGGGTAGAAGGTAGAGGCTCTATAGTTGTGTGCACAGAGGCCTGGAAAGTCCGCAGCTGTGTGCGCAGACCCCTGCAGCTGAGTGCGCAGGGTGAATTTGGATGTATTGTTGAAGATTGATAATAAAGATAAGTTTCTTCTGAATTCTGTGTTGATTGCAACTGTGATCTTTTATGATAAATGAACTGTTATGATTTCTGCATTTGTTGCGGTTGACTTCATGTGAACTGGATTAATCTTGATGCACGAAGTAACCAAAAGTAATAAATGTTTGCTTAACGACCGTTTTAACTATATCAGACCAGTAATAAGTGATTTGATCTCTAATAAGCGCGATAAGGGTATTTTGATCTATGCGGATGTGGCATAGCGTGAGGCTGCAGAACAATGCGTGAGCCCCAAACCACATCCAAGACATCCCCAGAGTGCGGAAACCTGGTTCCAGTGCCCTCCCCTGCTACCTCGGGTGAGACCTCAGTCCGTGTTGTGCGGGTTGTTGCCGAAAGGGTCGGTAGCTGTGGGATTTGTTTGGCTAAATAATTCTTCCGAACCTGGGTAAAGCCCATATAAGCCAACAAATTCAAATTCTTAGAAAGTTGTCATCTAGTGGGCCCTTTTTTTCTCCTAAGTATTTCCCTACAAGTACGTTTCTTACTGTTGTATAGGGAACTATTACCTTGGTTTTAGGATTTAGCAGATAAGATCTCAAATGTTTTACTGCCTTAAAGACAACAAAGACATGCTTATCTACTGTTGGGTAATTTAGTTCAACTCCCTTAAAAGCAGAGTTCACGGATGCAATAGGGTTTCACTATAAGCCTTTGTTTTTCGTGTAAGGAAAACAATGTATGCAGAATCAGAAGTGAAGGTATAAAGTATAAAATCCTTAGGAAAATCAAGGCTCATCTGGGCATGAGCTTAAGAAATGGCCTATTTTATAGTACCAAAAGCCTGTTTTTCCAAATCTATCTACTTATAATTAACATTATTTTTTACTAGATCTTGAAGTGGATTAACTATTTGAGGATAAAAAAATCTTGGGATGAATCGTCTAACAATTTTTTTTTCCAAGGAAAGACTACTTGGCATGTTTTTTTATTTAGGAGGCAATGATTTATTAATGGTGTGTGTTCTTTCAAGGTCAATCATTATACCATGTTTGGATACAATACACCCTAATAGTTTTCCTTCTGTGACTGCAAAGATAGACGTTTTATGATTTAATGAAATGCCAAATTTCCTACAATGCTAAAACACATTTATGAGATGGAAAATATGATCAGATCTCTATTTAGGATAAACGATGACATCATCAAGATATATGACAACATATTCATTACCAGCCCCCAAAAGGCAACATTCCATTACCCATTGGAAAGTTGCACCAACATTTATCAGGCCAAAGGGCATCTTTCTATAGGCAAATGTTCCCAATGAAGTTCTAAAGGTTGTTTTAAGTTGAACAGAGGGAGTCACCATAACATGGTTATAGCCCAAGAAACTTTCCAAAAGGGACAACATATTAGAGCTTTAAACCCATTGTGATATTTGCTCCATGGGAGGTAATGAGTAATTATCTTTGTCAGAGCTTTAATTAAGGTTTTGTTGTCTACATAGAGACAAATGTCTTTGTTCTCTTCTTCCTAGCTATCACCAAATTCACAATCCATTGGGTATGACAGATAGGGAAGATGATTTTAGCTGCTAAGAGTTTTTTCAATTCACTCTTAACAGCTGGCTCTAAGCTGGGATGAATTTTCCTCAATTTGCTTTTAGAAAGGCTTGATGTTAAGCTTAATGGGAATAATGTGTTGTATAGTATTGGGATAAAAAGTTCCAAGGTCCTCATAGTCCCAAGCGAATATGTCTTTATACTCTTTGAATAAACGAATAAAATCCACCTTTTCCCAAGGGCTACAATTGACTCCCAAATTTATATTCTAAGGTTTGTCTCTAGTTTCGAAGATTATGACTTTGTATTGCATGGTTGAACTACTAATCGTACAATTAACCACTTTTTAAAATTTGCCGTGCAAGTCATAAAAAATTTCAAGCCTAATAATAGGTTGAGGGATAGGGTTTATCAAATCCGCTGACTCATCCACTAATTGTTGGTTTTGATTATGTGAGAACTCATCAATCATAGTACCATATAAATTGTCTTATGAATGGAGGAACTCAAGTATTTGTTCATCATGATTAAAGACACACTAATTAGTAATATTATCAAGTATCAATGGTCTAAATACTAACTCAATATAAAAAGAATTAGGCTCAAATCCCTCAACAAGAATTAATTTAGATGCTACATTTGCTAGCAAATTAGCTTCTTGATTAAGAGATCTAGGTATAGAAACAATTTTAAATGTATAAGACTTTAAGATTAAATCCCATATCTTTGTTTGATAATTTTTCGGGTGATTTGAAATTCAAGACTACAACATAACAAGAAAATAATGCCTAAAATAGTGCCAAAATTTAGTGTTATTTAGTTCACAAATTGGACACATTTTTCGGTGCAAAAAGGGTGTAATTAGGAATGTTTATCATAGCGCCAGATTTAGTGTCGGGAATAATGCTAGTTTTAGCAGCAAAATTAGTGTCATGATTTTCTTCTAATTTGGCTTCCAATTTTGCATCTAGTTTTGCCTCTTGTTTTGCTTCGAGCTTCACTTCTAGTGTGGCTTCCATTGTTGCTTCTTTTTTTGCTTCCAAGTGTCACAAATAGCGCCAGGAATAACACCAAGTTTAGCAACAGGATTTGCTTCTAGTTTGGCTTCCCATTTTCCTTCCAGTTTTGCTTTTCGTTTTGCTTCTAGTTTTGCTTCTCTTTTTTCTTCTAGTGACTTCCAATTTTGCTTCCGTTGTTGCTTCTTTTTTTGCATACATTTAAATTAATATGTTTTATTTCAATTTAATTAGTTATCATGTTTCTTAAATAAGTTATGTGATTATACAGTAAGTCATATGAATGCATTTGAAATATTTTATAGGATAACATTTATAAAGAAATTTTAGGGAAACAAACATCCATACAAATTAACACCATCATTATACTTATTAAATCTCCATTGAAATAGAATCTACAAAATCCAATATATATAAAATAGCAAGACTATTATTTAACATGATCATCATCTATAATTAAAACAAGTGAGTCGCATATCTATAATTTAAGAGAATTTCACAACTTACATCACGAGAAGTAAATTAAAACCATGATACCTAATAAATATGTAGCCAAATCATCAACCACTTTCAATATCTAAAAATTAATGAGTCAATAATTATAATATCATCGTCATATATAACTAAAACAAGTAAAATTCAAATTTACTTGTAGATCAATAACATGTGAAAATGATACATGTCCAACAATCAATATAAGTCAAAATGATACATCATGCACAAACGATATAAATAAAAATGATACATTATGTAAGACAAAATGATACAAGTCAATATGATACGTCATGCCCAAATGATTTATGTCAAAATGATACATGTAAAAATATACAACTCAATAATATGGTATTGTAGGTTGTGAAAAGGATACATATGCTAGTAACCATGAAAATTGACATCATAACAATATATAAAAAATGATCCATGATGCAGTATATATGATCATGAATGTCATTGATTGCTACCAACAACTGCCTCATCATCATCATCGCCATCACGATCATGATCGCCATGATTATCATGATCGCCATCGTGATCATGATCGTCGTGATCATCATCATCGTCATATGTATCGACATCGGACTCACTATCATCTGTATCTGTGTCATTATGAGCACCATCTGCCTTCTCAACTTTAGATCCAACGTGATTTGGATCTATGTGATGAGGATCATTCAGATCTTCTAGAAGATCCTTGTTTTGCAACAAACAAAAAAAACATTTAGAATGAAAAGTTATTATTTATTTCATGCAATAATTAATTTCTATGTTATATATCTAATATTACAACATATGAAATGAAAGATAATCATATTACATCGTATCAAAATGCACATATGATAATAAAATTTCAAATAAGTTACAACTAACATGTCATTCCAATGATGTAAAACATTCAACAATTATAATAAATGTTAGTAAAGATCATAAAAAATATTGTTATATAATTTAGCTATCAATTGTAATTTCTATTACATGAGCTTAAGTACAAACCCTCTCCATTTTGTATTATATATGATTATGTTTGCCTTGAAGATATTTTGAGAGTTAACTAGTTTGTATGTCTTCTTCTCTTATATTTTAGAAATGAATATTTTTTAGGACATTTTGACACTCCCTAACATGGATTGGCACACACTAGAATGCCTTGGCACTTGGCACAACTTACCACCTAGCAAATTTATGCATGCCTGACACACATTGGCACTCCTTGACGCTCCCTATCACACCGTGACACTCACAGGTAATTCATGGCATCCCTCTTCTCCGTTATTTTCCATGCATTTTAACTTAGTGCTCCCTTGTGTTGCCTTGGTACTCCTTGACACTCCCTAGCTAGCATGTATTGGCACGACTTGCACCTAACATCCATTAGCATTCTTGGGATGCATTGTCATGCGTTGGAATTCCTTAGAACTCCATTGTGTGTTTGAATTCCTTATAACTCCCTAGCATACATTGTAACACCTTGGCATTCCCTAGCACTCCCTCTCACTCATTGGCATGCAACAACATGCATTAGCACTTGGCACTAGGCACACATTGGCAACTAGTGTCCACCAAGTAAATTTTGTCTTCATCACTACAAGATATATATGCATAACAAAAACCATTTTGTTGGAGTGAAATTATAGGTATGACCTTAAGTTATTTCCCATTTTTGGGATTTAACCATCTGTTCAAGCAATTAAACAACATAAATAAGTGACGAGGAAAATTGTAGGTGTGTGAAACTATTAAAAGATAAAACTAAGTTCTATCTTGGGGAGGACATAATTATTGGTCAAATGTTAGGATTGACATGAAAATATTTGATAGGGGGTTTATATGGTTTATATATTATAGGGGATAACTTAGGGAGTTGGATAGAACAACACTAGAATCCATTGCTAGGATATACACTACATTTCCACGCTCAAGTGAAGGGATGATCAATGTTTCCTTTCAATGAGAAGCTAGATGTAGCAAAGGTGTTGAAGATGAAATGGTTATGGGGCTTGTTGCGACACAAAATTTGGTCAACAAGAAGGGAAGAAGGTGAGCAACATTGGTTCACTTGCCAAGATATATGGGTTATGAAGCAGACCCTAGACGACTATGATAAGATGTACAACTTGAAATATCATTATGAGATAGAGCATTAACTTTGTATAGGAAATACAAAGCAACTACCTTAGCAGATTAGACCATGAACTTGTTAGAGATCAAGCAGGTCTTGTTAAAGGAATTTCAAAGCCTTAAGTCCGAATCTCAGTGCATTACTAACATCAAAGAAATTAAACAACTGCGAGGAGAACCAATCTGGGACTATGACTAGAGGTTCAAGATATTGTCGGATAGGTTAACATTTCAAATTCCTGATGCACAACATAGGGAATGGTATATTTCAAGACTCCTTCCTCATACAAGGATACCTCTCACTCAGTAGAGGTTGACATTGGAGCCGGAGGCACTGGAAATAGCAATGAGACTAGAGTCAACTCCAGGTGGAGCGAAAGGATCAACAGGAATGGCACAAGTGCAATTGTAAATGGTAGCACTGACTCTCTAGTTGCAAGAAGTGTTGAAAGGGAAGTACGTGCATCATAATGTCTGGTGCATTATGTGTCACAAAGAAGGGCAACTGAGAAATGAATGCCCAACTATGGCTAACTATGTGCGATAGGGGCACAAGACCCACTGCTTAGAGAATGAAATGCATAATATTGTGTGTTATGTGAGAAGTGGGTACATAATCCAAGGTCTTGCTACTTAATGGAGAAATATGAAATGACTTACCACACTTCATTATACGAATTATCAAAAGTATAAGACATGACATTCAGGCATGTCATGCTTTGGAGCTAATAAAGGAGAGGACATTCGATGCATAACGAGTCTAAGGAGTAGACTCGTAGGCGAAGGAGGCCTAGACATTTTAACAAGGAAACTTTTAAATGAGAAGAAACACATAAGCAATGCAACAACAATGTCAACCTGCGTGTGATAAAGGGTTTTGGACCCGCGACAGAGGAGGATTTTGAAGAGGAGGCAACAGACCGCCAACATGCCTCAATTGCAGAGAGATTGGGCACATGCAAAGATCTTGCACTAAGCCTGGAGTTCAGTACGAGTTTTGTGCGGGCACTGTTATAGCGGATAGCACAAAATAGAAGATTGCCTTAATCTTCTAGCAAAAATGGAGGCCAAAAGAGCAAGAAATGTGCACATGGTCATAATTGAGAGACATGATGCAAAGGACCACCCTACTAATGCTATAATTTTGGCATAAATAAGAATTAGAGATGGAGCAAAAAAAACATTATAGGATTTTCCGAAGATTGAAGAGGTGAAGAGTTGGCCACAATTTGCCCATGGTTTTGAAGACAATTTTAGAAGTGTTGCAAATGATTCAAAGAACTGCAAAAGGAAAGTGAGGACATTTGGGAATGAGCGCATCCAATGCTTGTCAGCATTAGAGTACATCATACACAAGTCAACCCTACTATATCTTTATATAACTAATGTTGCCCTAAACTTATGACATACACTTCTTTTGTTAGAGGGATTTACCATGGACCTTTACCCAACCGTGGAGACCCCTTTTTAGCAAAGGTTCTCACTAAACCAGGCAAAATTTATGTCCATACCAATATTGTGTTAAAAAGTAACTAGGCTTGGTCTTCATAATGACATGTGTAATTGTGATTTTATGTAATTGACGAAAAAAAAGAAAAATAAAATTATTGTAATGCTTATCTCATGGGCAAGGAATTTTATTTTAGTAATGTCTCCCATTGTGAGCCTTTAGGATTGAGTCATCCAATCATAAAAGTCAAATTTAGTTAATGAGATGTATGAATGACTCTTATGGGGAATGATACACTTGTATATGAGTCAATAGAAGTGTCAAACAACCCTCCAAAGACAAACGCAAGCATCCTCCTACAGGTCAGCTTCAAAGAAATAATAATATATTAATAAAAAGGACATGTCAATTCACCAAAAGTCATGTTAGCTAATTATGAGACTCAAACCACTATAAATAGGCAGCTCGGCCTAATATTAGAACAACAAGAAAATCAGAGAAGTACGAAGTACATGGGTTTGCAGTTAGAGAAGTGTAAGGTATAGGGGTCTACGGTTAGAGAAGTGTGAGGTAGAACATGTATGCGGTTAGAGAAGTGTGAAGTCTCATCAAGGAAGCCTCTCCCAAAGCAAAGAAGGATGAACTAGAAGACAAGATTGTTTTGGGCTAAAAATATCTCCACTAGTGCAAAATTGTAGACCTATAAATTTGCAGTAAGGAGGCTAAGAAAGAGACTGATAAAATTGCAGTAAGAAGGTCGAGAAAGTTGAAGTTCAAGACCTATGAATTATAGCAAGGAGGCAGAGAAAGTAACAACAAGAAAAGGGTTTGACTATTGTTGACTCAAGGAAGAGGAAGAAGGATTGGTGTCTTGGTCTTGGAGTGGCAACTAGGTCAAGGGTCTTGGTCTTGGTATTCGTCAATTGGAATCTCTATAAGAATAATAATTTGTTTGGGTTTTCCTCTCAAAGAGAGAGGTTTTGGCCCTGTATGATAACCTATATCTTGTGTCTATTGTCTCTTTATGGTTTATACATTAGTAGTTGTTTGATGAAGAACACTAATAACCTAAATAAAAGAAGATCCTAATATAAAGAAGTAAAAAGCAGTCACAAGCAATTACTAATAGAAGAGAAATCACTTAATACTATGCCCTAGATTTATCAACATGGCATTAGAGCTAAGATGACAAAGTCAAGAAAGGGCATCTTATTAAGGGACCCTCAAGAATCAAATCTCGAGGAAGGCATCAAAGAAAATATCATCCTTAAGAGAAGATCTACAAAGGAAGAATTATAACCCTAGATTAACAAAGGAGTCTATAAAGAAGTCTTGGGATCGTCATCAATAAAATAAGGCAAAATTGAAGAGATCTAAAAATAATGTTAAAGTGTTTTGAAGGCTATCTGTACAAGGGAAGCTAGATCAAAAGGTGGTGTCATCAAGACTCTCTCTCATTGAAACAATTTCCTTTCCATTAAGGACATCACCAAGAAGTCATCATTGATCTTCATCAACAAGACTTCACCA
>APFE030909191.1:72838-120352 GCA_000404065.3 Pinus taeda | reverse complement strand
GTCGACAAATGATTCTTTAGGTGATTTTGCTAAAATCATTCTCACAATCAAGATCTTTTAGTTTTGTGATGTTAGTATAATTTCGTATGGAAGAATATGAAGAACCACATCTGCATAATTTAAAGAAGAGGAAACATAAATACAACCATCAAATCAAAGAACACACAAAACTTGATAACGGAGTTTGTCTAGTGTGGACTACATCTCCCGACCAGGTGTCAAGAGTGGGGAGGTCGCTTTAGTAATTGTTGCAAGATGATGATGAATATATGATGTGTTCTTTGTTAATATAAGGAAGAAATCCCTTAACTAGATTGACATGTCTCTTCACGAGATTCTCTTCTATAAGAACTCTCACTAAAAAAATCTCTCCTTCAGCATAACAAAATATCAAACTCTCACATGAAGTGGCATACAAGGATCTTAACATGAAATTGTTATCTCAAAAAAAATCAAAAGAAGACACGGCAACAATGCATCTTATACCTCCACTTCCAGGGATGGCCTGAAAATGCACAACTTTGTTGAAGAAATAGACAGCACGGTTGAAGTCTTGGTGAAAAATCGTGAAATCTGTCTGCAAACTTGACCCCTTTATTACTCGGTCAAATTTGGGCTCCCTGAGAATCTCAAAGATTCTTAAAAGATTCTCTTATGAGGTTTAACTGAAATTTAGCTTCTCAGATGAAGAAATTAATCATGTTTTTGTTTCGTGGTGAAAAACTTGTTGAAATGAGTATAAACTCGACATATTTCTGACACCTTCAAAATTCTGCCCCTAGGAAATCTTAAAGATTCATAAAAGATTCATCATAGAGAATATTCTTTGAAATATTCCTTAACATATGCTCTAACAATATTCCCAGAATATTCTTGAGATTCATGTCTTCATTGGCCTGCTTGTTCCCTCATTTCTAATGCATTCTCCATGGTCCCCTTTGAAACATTTGAATGGTATTTTATAAAAAAATGTGGGAGTGAATAAGACAAAGTGTGTGGTTGGCATAGTCACATCAAGTTACTTCTCGTTGGGAAGGTTTCGGGTTGAAAACCCATGGTCACAGTTTTTATTTAATATTTTTTTAAATCCCAATTTTGGTTTTAATATACTTTTCAAACAATATAATATATGGTAAATGTATATAATAATGGAGGTTTCACCATCCCAAGGCCACGTGGGCCTAATTTTAGGTGCCATATGGCACCATGTGATTGTGCCATGTGTCAGTCTCTCATTGGTCCACATCATATGCCACTTCTATCACTTACTTGCCATGTGTCGACTCGTGGTGTTGCACATCATCTACATGTGGGTCCACCTAGATTGCTGACTTGATGCCATATTAACTTTGTGGGTCTGATTAGATCTGCTGACTTTTATACCACGTGTTATCTGTATAGCCTGTCATATGTCAGAATGTTGACTTTGACTTTGAATTTTTTCCATTTTCACTGAATCTTTGACTAAGCATAACTTTTGATTATGAACTCGGATTTAGGTGTCGTTTGCACTATTGGAATCAGGAAGACAAGTTATAAACTCTCATCTTATTTTCAACGAAATATGAAGACTTTGATTTTTGAGCCTCTTTGGAGCCACTTGGATCATTCCTCCCAATTGAGGATCTTTTGGACCTCCAAAAGCATAAACATAGTCTGCAATATGATGTACTCGCTTGTATGCACAACAAGTTCCCTACCAAGCCACACTTCCTTCTCCTTCACCTTTGTCCTTCAGTGCCATAATTGACGAACCAACACCTGTACTCTCTGTAAACCTATTGTAAATATTTAAAAATACATGTTCAATTACATGACCTATCATGACCCAAGCAAACCCTATGCTTTCCAAGAGTTTATAAAATACTCTTTGGTGATGTTTACATAAGAAGCATAATAGAAACCAATACCCCAACTATTAACAAAAGGCCAAAAACATCATCATGTTGAATTCATAAGTGAAGGAAAACACTTTATAAGTTTTACAATCATTTCACAACATGTGATTTACAAAATGTGGCCATGAAAGTCTACTATCTCTAATAATACCATCTCTCGTTAAACAAAGTGAATGTGTCTTCATTCTGGAGTTGCTTCGCTTGTTGAACAACTTCACTGGTTCGTTCCTTCACAGGTGCTTTGTCCTTCTTGAGACACTTCTTTGGATGGATCCCCCAACATGTGGCTCTCTGATGTCCACCTCTGTTGAAAACAAAGTGTGGTTGGAATAGTCACATTAAGTTACTTGTTGTTGGTGTGATTTTGGGTTAAAAACCCATGGAATCCCAAATTTTCTTTAATATGGTTTTAAAGCCCAATTTTGGTTTTCATATAGTTTTCAAACCATATAGTATATGGCAAACTATGTCCATATTGTAATGACTCCCCAAACCATGATAATAATACAAAAATGGATGTTGCACCATCCCAATGCCACTTGGTCTTACTTTGAGGTTCCATTTGGCACCATGTGATTGGGCCATGTGGCAATCTCTCATTGGTCCACATCATTTGCCACTTCTGTCACCTACTTGCCATGTGTCGACTCGTGGTGCTGCCACATCATTTGCTTGTGGGTCCACCTAGTTTGCTGACTAGGCTGCCACATTAGCTATATGGGTCCCAATATGCCTGCTTACTTTGATGCTACTTGTCATCTATATGGCCTACCACGTGGAAGAATGTTGACTTTGACTTTGATATTTTCCCATTTTGATTGAAACTTTAACTGAGCATAACTTTCACATACAAACTCGGATTGAGGCATAGTTTGCATCGTTGGAATCAGAAAGACGAGCTCTATGATCTAATATTGTTTTCAATGAAATTTGAAGACTTTTAATTTTTAGCCTTTTTGGAGCCACCTCAATCATTCCTCCCCAATGAGGAGCTTTTGGTCCTCCAAAAGCATAAACACAATCTACAATATGATGTACTCCCTCGTTTGCACAAAAAGTGCCCTATCATACCAAATGTCCTTCTCCTTCACCTTTTTCGTTCGAGGCCATCAGTGACAAACCCACACTTGTACTCTCTACAAACCTGTAGTACATCTTGCAAAATACATGTTCAATTACATGACCTATCATGACCCAAGAAAATCCCATACTTGCCAAGAGTTTATAACACACTCCTTGGTCAAGTTTACATCAGAATCATAATAGAAACCAATAACCCAACTATCAACAAAAGGCCAAAAACATCATCATGTTGAATTCATAAATAATGACATACACTGCATCACTTTTACAATCATTTCACAACATGTGATTTACAAAATGAGGCCATGAAAAGCTACTTGTTGGGTGTGGAGCATGATTATCATCCTAACTTAGAGGTCTTTGTTTCAGCCAGATGTATACCCTAGGAAGATTGTATACCCCTCCATGCCGAGGGGGGACTTGTCTCCCCCACGGGGGTTCGGGGGGGGCATCCCCCCCGGCTGGGGGGTCCCGGGGCTAGCGGCCCCCCGGTGGGGGTTTTGGGGGCAGCGCCCCCGAAGCTAAAAACAAATGTAAAATTTCCTTGTAAAAATATAGTAATTTCTAGTCAATCTAGGCCATTCATTAGGCGAATGATCTGACGGTAGAATTTATGTTTAGTTTAGGGTTTTTTTCCCTAAAGGAAACCCCTCTCTTTGTATGAGGGTTTTGTATTGAGTCTGTGTAATACATGTGTATTCTCAGAGCGAGAAATAGAGAGGTGAAACTGTGAGAGAAAACATAGGATATTACAACGGATCTGCTGAAGGCTGTGTCTCTTATTTTGCTGGATAATAGAAAGGAAGGACTGGCTGTTCGGGGTGGACGTAGCCCAAACTGGGTGAACCACATATATCTGTGTCTCTCTGGTTTTATGTGTTTGTGTTTTTTCGCATATTATATGTCTTGCATTTCTTTGTCATAAAAAAATATTTTTCTAACACTACTATCTCTAATAAAACCATCTCTCACTCAACAAAGTGAATGGGCCTTCATCCTAGAGTTGCTGTGTCTGTTGAAAAACTTCACTTGTTGGTTCCTTCGTAAGTGCTTTGTCCTTCTTGAGACACTAATTTGGATGGAGCCTCTAACATGTGGCTCTTTGATGTCCACCTATTGCAATGGTTGCAAAAAATTCTTCTTCCTCCAGACCTGCTTAACCTTTTTCCTTCCCTGATGTGGATAAATATTTTCATGTCTTGTCCTCTTTCCTGCTGCGATTCTTTTCCAACACTTGGAAACTACATGGTTATATAAGCCACCCAAAACTACATGGTTTTCTATGCAATAAACTTTGATCATCATTAGCAATATTCCTGAAATCAAAAGGAGCATTAACATACTCAGACTTTTTATACCTCGCTTGGTTGTCTCTGGTACATGTTTGGTGATGAGGGCATGCCTGAACTCTTTCTATGCAATGTGCACTGTCATGGGAAGATTCTGATGTATTCCCGTCATTCTATTTCCTTGATGATTTGGGAAACAAATTGGATTCTTTGCCTAAGGAACTGATTGCTTCTGTTGCCTTCGAGCATTCTCCTTTAGTGTAGCCCAATCCTGGAATGGGTACCTCAAGGTTTCCAACAGAAATAACATCATGTGAAAATGAAACTGAAGAACTATCAACATTGTTTACCTCAGTTGATGATTCTGAAGCAGGTGATGATGGCTTTGTTAAGCCTTTGTTGCACTTCATCTTTTCCAAGGCCTCTTCTGTGGCTCGTAATTGAAGCGACAATCTTTGCTTCTCCTCTTCTACTTCATGTAGAAGTCTCATCAATTCAACATTCTATTCTTGAAGGCTCTTGTTGATCACTTCATTTCAATGATGAAAATAAGTTGAAGAAGAATTATATTCACTCAAATATGGAGATGGAGCATGTCCTCTGCTCTCTCTTTCTCCATTTCTTCTTTTTCTATTTTATCCTTAAAATCCGCGTACAATATATATATACCATTTTTGATATCGTGTAGAAGGCCTCGTAGAGATCTTTGTTCTTCTCCATTTTCTTTCTTGTTGCATGTTCAATCTCTAGGTATCATTCAAACTCACAATTCACATCAGCAAGAAGACCTCTTTGATACCAAACTTGATCTGGATTTCTCAGCTACCCGAAATTAACCAAGATCTTTTACTTTTGTGATGCTAGTAAAATTGCATGTGAAAGAGTATGAAGAAAAACCATGTGCATACTTTAAATAAGAGTAAACATAAAGACAACCATCAAATCAAAGAACACACACAACTTGATAACGAAGTTCATCAAGTGTGGACTATGTCTCCTGGCCCGCTATCAAGAGTGCGGAGGTCGCTTCATTAATTGCTGGAAGATGATGATGAATACATGATGCGTTCATTTACAATATAAGGAAGAAATCCCTTAACTAGAGTGACATGTCTCTCCACGAGACGTTTTTCTATAAGAAATCTCACTCATATAATCTCTCCTTCAACATGACAAAATGTCAAAATCTCACATGAAGTGGCATACAAGTATCCTCCCACAAAATGGCAAATAATGATCTCAACATAAAATAATCATCTCAGCAAAAATCAAAATAAGATATGGCATTAATTCATATTATACCTCCACTTCTGGGGATGGCCTGAAAATGCACAACTCTGCTAAAGAAACAAACTGCACGGTTGAAGTCCTAGCAAAAAATCATGAAATTTGACTGTAAAATTGATCCCTTTCTTACTTGATCAAATTTGGGCTCCCCGGGAATATCAAAGATTCCTAAAATATTCTCTTATGTGGGTTGACTGAAATTTGGCCACATATATGAAGAAAATGATAATGTCATCACGTTCCTTGTGAAAAACTAGTTCAAATGAGTGTAAATTCGATATATTACTGACACCTTCAAAATTCTGCCTCTAGGGAATCTTAAAGATTCATTATAGAGAATATTATTTGAACATTCTCTAACAATATTCCTAGAATCTTATTGAGATTCATATCTTCATTAGTTTACTCGTGCCCTCATCCCTCATGTATTCTCCATGGCCCCCTTTGAACCATTGGAATCATTTTATAACAAAGTGTGGGTGTGAATAAAATAAAGTGAGTGGTTGGTACAATGGTTGGCATAGTGACATTAAGTTACTTGTTATTGGGGCGGTTTTTGGTTCAAAACCCATTGACTCCCAATTTTTCTTTAATATGGTTTTAAAGCCCAATTTTGGTTTTAATATAGTTTTCAAACCATATAATATACGGTAAACGTATGTCCATATTGTAATGATTCCCCAAACCATTAGAATAAGATAAAAATGGAGGTTTTACCATACCAAGGCAACTTGCGCATAATTTGAGGTGCCATGTGGCACCATATGATTGGACCATGTGGCAGCCTCTCATTGGTCCACATCATATGCCACTTCTATCACCTACTTGCCATGTGTTGACTCGTGGTGCTACCACATCATTTGCATGTGGGTCCACCTAGTTTGTTGAATGGGCTGCCACATTAGCTCTATGGGTCCCACTAGGCCTTTTGACTTTGATTCCACGTGTCATTTGTACTTCCTACCATGTGGCAGAATGTTGACTTTGACTTTGACTTTTTCCTAGTTTCACTAAAACTTTGACTGAGCATAGCTTTCACATACGAACTCGGATTGAGGTGTCATTTGCGCTGTTGGAATCAAGAAGATGAGAGGTATGCTCTGATATTGTTTTCAATGAAATTTGAAAACTTTGATTTTGAGCCTTTCTAGAGCTACTTGGATCATTCCTCCCCACTAAGGAGCTTTTTGACCTCCAAAAGCATAAACATAATCTGCAATCGGATGTACTCCCTCGTATGCACAACAAGTTCCCTAACAGGCCACACTTCCTTCTCCTTCACCTTTGTCCTTCAAAGGCATAAGTGACGAATCAACACTTGTAGTCTCTATAAATCTATAGTACATCTTGCAAAATACATGTTAAATTACACGTCCTATCACGACCCAAGGAAACCCCATACTTGCCAAGAGTTTATAACACACTCTTTGGTCAAGTTTACATCAAAATCATAACAGAAACCAATAGCCCAACTATCAACAAAAGGTCAAAAACATCATCATGTTGAATTCACTCAAAGATGGAGATGGAGATGGAACATCGTCCTCTGCTCTCTCTTTCTCATGTTCCCTTTTTACCATTTTCTGCTCAAAATCTGCATACAATATATTTACCATTTTGGACATCCTGTAGGAGGCCTCATAGAGACCTTTTTCTTCTCCATTTACTTTTTTTTGCAAGTTCAATCCCTCATTATCATTTAAACTTCTAGTTCACATCAGCAAGAAGACCACTTTGATACCAAACTTGATCCGTATCTCTCAGCTACCCGGAATTAACTTAGATATTTTACTTCTATGATGTTAACACGATTGCATGTGAAAGAGTATCAAGAAACCACATATGCATATTTTAAAGAAGAGGAAACATAAAAGCAACCATCAAGTCAAAGAACACACACAACTTGATAACGAAGTCGTCCAGTTTGGACTATGTCTCTGGGCCTGGTGTCAAGAGTGGGGAGGCCACTTCATTAATTGTTGCAAGATGATGATGAATACATGACGTGTTCTTTGTCAATATAAGGAGGAAATCCCTTAACTAGAGTGGCATGTCTCTCCACGAGACGCTCTTCTATAAGAACTCTCACTCATAAAATCTCTCCTTTCGCATAACAAACTATCAAACTCTCACATGAAGTGGCATACAAGGATCCTCCAACAAAATGGAAAACAAGGATCTCAACGTCAAATCATCATCTCAGCAAAAGTCAAAAGCATACATGGCATAAATACATTTTATACCTCCACTTCCAGGGATGGCCTGAAAATGCACAACTCTGCTGAAGTAACGGACTGTACGGTTGAAGTCCTGGCAAAAAATTGTGAAATCTGACTGTAAACTTGACCCCTTAAACTTGAAGCCTTTTGCAGGTTGACTGAAATTTAGCTACTCATATGAAGAAACTAATCATGTCATCGCCTTCCTTGTGAAAAATTGGTTCGAATGAGTATATACTCGAAATATTTATGTCACTTTCAAAATTCTTCCACTAGGGAATCCTAAAGCTTCCTTAAAGATTCCTCATAAATAATATTCTTTGAAATATTCCCTAACTTATTCTCTAACAATATTTGTAGAATCTTCTTGAGATTCATGTATTTAATGGCCTGCCTATGCCCTCATCTCTCGTGTATTCTCCATGGTCCCCTTTGAACCATTTGAATGACATTTTATAACAAAGTGTGGGGGTGAATAAGACAAAGCGTGTGGTTGGTACAATCACCTTAAGTTACTTGTTGTTGTGATGGTTTTGGGTTCAAAACCCATGGAAGCCCAATTTTGGTTTTAATATAGTTTTCAAACCATATAATATATGGTAAACATATTTCCATATTGCAACAACTCCCCAAGCCATGATAATAAGACAAAAATGGAGGTTGCACCATCCCAAGGCAACTTGGGTCTAATTTGAGGTGTCATGTGGCACCATGTGATTAGGCCACGTGGAAATCTCTCATTGTTCTACATCATATGCCATTTCTATCACCTACTTTCCATGTTTCGACTTGTGGTGCTGCCACATCATTTGCTTGTGGGTTTACCTAGTTTGCTGACTAGGCTGCCACATTACCTATGTGGGTCCCACTAGAGGTTTTGCATTTGATGCCACGTGTCATTTGTATGGCCTTCCATGTGGCAGAATGTTTACTTTGAATTTTACCTTTTCTCAGTTTGACAGTAGCCAAATAGAACATTGTAATGGTCTATGAATATATTCACAGTAGCCAAATAGATGGCTAGAGTGTAGTGGCCATGAAGTTAAAAATGAAAAATGTTTTTATAAGTTTAGACACTCTTTCTTATTTTGAGTGCTAGGGAAATATGGCTTCAAATAATATTTTATCCAATGGACTCATGCGTGCATAAAGGGGCCTGGATATCCCACCTCGTAAATGAAAGATCAATTTAGTTCTTTAAATCCTCGAGTGGGATTCAACAAGGATGTTCCCTCTCCATAAGTATTTTCCTCGTCATAGAAGAAACTCTGTGAAGGAACTTGAATGGAGCAAAGTGAAATGGATCCGTCCTGGGAATAAAAATGGTTCAAGGAATAAGACCCTTGACCCACTCCCAAGCTACAAATGGTGAACTTTTCATGGTAAGGGCCTGATCACTATCTATCATTGGAAGATCCAAGACCACTCTTTATGGGCGTGTTGGAAAACATTCCATGAAATTTCAAGAAAGTTTCGACAAATATTTCATATATGGGAATGAGGAATGATGACAATGAGACTACATGATGAACATTGAAGCAAACGTGTATGATCTTAAATATTATGCGAGGACATAAAGTATCCTTGAGTCTTAAAAGCCTCGCATACTGTCAAGGCATGTGCTTAGTCTAACCATGTCAAATTTCGATGCATATAAGAATAGTTTGAAGAAATTTCAAAGTTGGCCCCATTCACTGCTCACCGAAAGACATTATTGGATGACAATGGTTATGTGTTTGTTAGAAGGCGTTCCATGACATTTAAAGAATGTTTCAACAAATATTCCATAGATGGGAATGAGGAATGATGACAATGAGACTACATGATGAACGTTGATGAAAACGTTGACAATCTCAAAGATTATGAGGGGATGTCATGCATAATTGAGTCTTGAATACCTCACATACTGTCAAGGCATGTGCCTAGTCTAACCATTTCAAATTTCGATGCATACAGGATTAGTTTGAAGAAATTTCCACATTGGCCCCATTCACTTCTCACCATGTGATTTCAGTGGATGACATTGGTGATGGGACATGTTAGAAGACATTCCATGATATTTCAACAAATTTTAGACAAAGATTCCATAGATGGGAATGAGGAATGATGACAATGAGACTGCATGACGAACATTGATGCAAACGTGCATGAGCTCATAGATTATGCAAGGATGTCAAACATCCTTGAGTCTTGAAACCCTCACATACCGTCAAGGCATGTGTCTACTCTAACCATGTTAAATTTCGACACATATAAGAATAGTTTGAATAAATTTCAATGTTGGCCCCATTCACTGTTCACCGTGCAACGTCGATGGATGACATTAGTGATGGCCATGTTGGAATACGTTCCATGACATTTCAACCGATTTCCGACAAAGTTTCCATAGATGGGAATGATGAATGATGATAATGGGACTACATAGTGAACGTTAATGTAAACGTGGACGATGTCAAATATTATGCGGGGACATTAAGAATCCTTGAGCCTTAAAACCGTCGCACACTGTAAAGGCAAGTGTCTAGTCTAACCATGTCAAATTTTGATGCATACAATAATAGTTGAAGAAATTTCAATGTTGGCCCCATTCACTAATCATCGTACGACATCAGTGGATGACATTGGTGATGGGCATGTTGGAATATTTTCCATGACATTTCAAGGGAGTTCTAATAAAGCCCTAAATCCCCTAATCCCTAAACCTACATTGACCTTTAAATCCTTAAGCACTAATCCCTAAAGAACCCTTAATCTCGTAACCCTAGTTAATCACTAATCCCTAATGCAAAAGCCCTAAATCGCTAACCCCTAAGCCATTAACCCTTAAACATTTAAGCCCTAATCCCATAATCCATAAACTTTTATGCCCTATGAATTCAAACATTAATCTCTTAACCCATAATCCCTAAGTCATTAACCATTAAACTACCTAACCCGTAAGCACCAATTTCCTTAGCTATTGACCCTTAATCCCTTAAACCTTAACCCCTAATCCATTAACCCTTAACCTATGTACCCCAAATTGCTAAATCCCATAATCCTCAAATCCCCTATCTACTTAAGCCCCAACATCTCAATTCATTAACTATTTAGGCTCATCTAATGCTAAATTTGGTGCTAAAAATGGAGCTAACCCTGGCACTAATTTAGGTGCTAAAAGGGGAGATAAATCCAATGTTATTTTTAGCGTTATTTCTAGAGTTATTTGTAGCATTATTTCTACCACTATTTTCGGCACTGTTTACAATGCTATTAGCTCCTAACTGTTTTGGCTGGCGCAAACAATGCCAAAAATAGCACCATCCCGATAAATAGCGTGAACTTAAAAAAAAAAATGGAGAAAAATACACTAAAATAGCCCTTGGAAGTCAAAAAGTGAGCTAATAACGAGGATTTATTATGGTAATTAATGTATAACATTCTTTACCTGCTTAATGATTATTTCAAAATCACCTTAGGTCTTTAAGCATTGAATTCCAAGGTCTATAGCCCTCTTGAGTCCTTGTATGAGTACCTCATATTCTGTGACATTGCTAGTGCACTCAAAATCTAATCTACAAGTAATAAACAACTTATTGCCTTTAGGATCTAGAAGGAGGCAACCTGCACTTGCACCTTCTTTCGATTTCGATCCATCAAAATATAAAGACCGAAGTTCACATTTAGGATCAAAATTAAAATCAAGTAAATTTTTGTCTGTTGTCACTAATTTATTAACAGTCAAACATTCAGATTGTTTCCCACTATTTGCAAAACGAGAAATTTCAATGACAAAGTTTCCAAAGAACGAATCAATATTTAAAGAGTCGTTAAACATACTTGGTTCATTCAAATCATCAATATCAGTAACAACATGCATCATATATTTTTCTCTATTGACTCTAATTTTATTGGGATCCCTTTCAAGGGTGGCGACAAGTGAGTTAAATTTGTATCCATGTATCCATCTATATGTTGCATCTAGTCTCAGCTTAGGAATAAATCGCAGGCTTCGGGAATGTATGCAATAATTGTATCAATGGTTTGGTGAACTCTATGATCTAGGGATAGTCTGATAAGCACATCAATAAGCTCCCCTACTTCCTTTACATTCGTTCTATCAAGTTGAACAATTTTTGCTTCAAAAGGCTTCATTTGTGCGTTAAATTTCTTGTATATGGAGAGAGGCATGACATTTGAGGAGGCCCCTGAATCTGTCATGAAATTATGAACATTGCGATAACTATTTCACATGTAAGAAAAAATGGATGGGGTTTTATTTTATGTTTAGGTGATCCAGGTGGATATTGGTGGCCACCCGCCTATTCCACCTAGACCTCTAGTCGGTTTCATCTGTTTCATTATTTATTTCAGCATTTTTCAAGTCCTGAACTTCCGGACCAATTTTGACCCCCTAAACTACATTTTTTTTAGGTCTGCAGCAGGCACCTGGCCATAGGCAAGGGCTTACGACAAATATTGTAGTACTCAGAGAGACCTTTCCAACAAGGTATCGTACATGCCAAACATAGATAATATGAACAAGTTAAGACGCCGGGAAGTTAGTTTCCCAACTAACCCCAACGTGGCCCACAAACTCTTGGTGTTCCATCTCTTGGGGTTAGGGTTTTGGTTGTTTAGGGGTTTCCCTTATTTTTCAATAATAAATAGGCCCTTGAGCCTCATTTTAACACAATTCATAGGCATGTAGCCACCACATCTCTTCTAAGATATATGGTACCATCGCCCGAGCTAGTCTATTTCCATTCTCTTTGTAAGCATACCTCAACATTTTGATATTAATGAAATGAAGTGTTATGTCTGCCGCATCTTTGTATTTATGGTTATATCTATAATTTGTTGCATTCTTGTTTAAGTTCGAATTAGTGGTATCAAAGCGGTTTGTTATTTCTCTATTTTTCTTTGCATGTCCCCAACGAGGTTAGGGTATAAGGAGTTAGGGCTTGAATTGGTTGAACCTTTTCAAGAATAGCTTCACAAACCCCAATGACCTCCCATGGTGGAAGAAAAGAAAGATGAGGGGGCATGAGATATTTTCAAAATATTGCTTGAGGAAGCCCGCGAGCGACAAAGGAACGCAATGATGGATAACTTTGCCCAGATCCTTCGACGACTACCCACATGCGACACATCTTCATCCAACAACCATTCTGCAGGTGCCACTCCTTTTAAGGTACACGTTAACTTCGATATTCCCATGTTTGAGGGCTAGATAGATGCATAAGTCATAGATAAATGGTTGAATCTATTGGAAGGATATTTTTTAGTTCATGACTTTTCCAATCGGGAAAAGATTACTTTTGGACTTCTCAAAGCCACCCCACAAGTCAAGGACTGGTGGGAAACCTACTGTGAACAAAAGGATGAGAGGGAATCCTCACTGTATTCAGCTATGCCCACTTGGGATTATTTCTGAGATGCCATCAAGGAATAATATCACCCTGTCGGGAGCTATGAAGATAAATACATAAATTGGACCATGCTGCGACAAGGAAGGGACCAAGATGTGTTAGAGTTCACAAATGTTTTTCATACCCTCTGTACAAAGTTGGGTATTAAGGATTCTGAGCAACATTTTGTACTCAAGTATTGTGACTATCTACACAATTACATCAAGGACGAGATGGAGTTCCTGGACATCTCCTCGCTTGGCACGGCATACCGATATTGTTAAAATTGGAAAATAGGGCCAAACTCCATGTGGGTCATCTTATTAATGGAAGCTGATATTTTTCTTGGATCCCTCTCGTCGAGAGGTGTAGGATTGATTTAAAGATCATCCAATTCCGATAAGTATTCATGGATATATGAATTTATTTGTGTTATGGGACAATTCGTCAAGGTCGGCCAACAACCAAATAACCCCCTCTTGTGCTCTACGTTTTAGTATAAATAGAAGAGGACTTTAAGTCATTTGACACACTCACTCTTGTGATCTCTCTTCATCCTGTTTTGGGTTTGATGAAGATGAGATCTAGAGGGAGTTCCCTAGGATATACGCTACCCTAAGAAAACATGCCCTAGATCTAAATGCAGTCATGGGAGAATAGGCTCTACGTTGCTCTAATGGAGAAGCTTAATGCAGCCATGGAAGAGCCTTACTATTATCATGGAGAAACACCTATGCTGGCATGGAAATAAAGCCCTAACACTGCTTAATGAAGAAGACGCCTATCACAGTCATGGAACAAGGGTTCTAACACTGTCATGCTCTAAACGCAGAGATACCTAAACTCTATCCTAGAGAAATCTTGGCTACAACCTAACGTTGTCATGGATGACCCTATGGAGATGACCTTAACACATTCTCCTAGCTACAAAATTAAGGAAGTGTCTTAGCCACAATCTGGCCACTGTCCTGGCCCTATAAGCAGGTCCCTATCTGTTGTCTTCAGGAGAGGTCTACACGCTGGTCTAAAAGAGACCTAGCTACAGTTCTGTGTAGCCCTAGTCATAGTCTGAATGCGCTCTAAATGCTGGCCTTATTCCACAGCAAAAGAAGGGTTCTATGCTACCCTAACCACAATCCTCCTAGGAGATATAATTCGCTGTCATTAAGGGTTCTATGCAACAAGAGAAGGACTCAAACATGGTGGAAAGAGGAGGTCTTAAATAGCTCTAGACACAGTCAAAAGGAAGTTTATTCAAGAGTGCCATAGTCGTAGTCATACCATAGCCTTATGATGCACAGGGACAGTGTCAAAGGAAGGTCTAGAAGTAACTTGAATGACATGGTGAAGAGTTCCTCAAGCCACAATAAGGAGGCCTAAAGAGGCCCTAATATGAGACGTGAAGATGCCCTCATCCACTGTCACATCTAGGCATAACTATAGCTATCTCACTGTCGGTCAAAAGCATGAATGAGGTACGTTTGGGAGCAGCTGTCATTAGATTAGAAGTAAGAGGGCTAAGCTGCTATCTAGGGTCTAGTTTGGGACTGCTTGAAGAAATCTGTAACTATAGCCTAGGTGCTCTGCTAGGCTGCAAGCCATAGCAAGCAACTAAGGCTGATATACATTTGTAGCAAAGTGGACGTTGTATGATAAGAGAAACATAAGTATTGCAACAACATGATGTGAGTAGTGTAGCAACAAGGTATTGCAGCATGATGATGATGATGTATTGAGTATGCCTTGAGTGTATGATTAGGTGCAACTGATGATGAGGTGCATATCCGTGATGAGAACAACACAGCGACAAGAACAACAACATGAAGTGCATAGCATGGTCACTAGGTCCAGCACTGTGATGATGAGTGCAACATGGTGAGGTGCAACATATGGACGAGATGCAGCACAATGACAGGTGAAGGAGTCACCTTGGGGAATCAGTTGAAGTAGCATGTCTTCAACTGATATCATGTAGAGACGATCAATTCTCTTATCTAGAAAGTCGAAGTGTTGAATTTTGTTGTAAATGTAATATCTCTCTCTCTCTTTATCTTTACTGAACTATTGAAGAACATATAAGAAGAATTGATCAAGGGTTTCCCCACATTGGGGTTTGTCCCTAGCTAGCGCCACATCTTGTGTCCTCTTGTGTTGGTATGTTTTTTGTGATTTATGTTTATGTTCTATCTGCAGTTTACTTTAATGCAGATGTGATTGCTAATCTGGAAAAGATATTGAGCTAACTATGAAAATTGAAATAAATTGCTCTAAGCATAGAACATACCTAAAATAAACATGGTATCAGAGCTGAGGTGATGACAATGCCCAAGCTAGAGTGAAAGAGAAATCACTGAAGACAGTTGGGAAAGGAAAAAAGGATCAATGGATTCTTCATCCCTCTTCAAATTCACTTAGGGTGAAGTTGAAGCAGAGAATATTATCAAAATGGCGCAGCAGAAGTTTCTGATAGCCTACCTAAAGGTCACTTCATTGGGAAGTCTGGATCTAAGGGTGGAAGGAAAGGCAGATGCCTTGGTTGTAATAAGCTTAGCCATTATGCGAAGGAGTATCTGAGGTAGAGACACATCACTTGATGATGAGAACAATTATTCCAGGGACATCTTCAATGATCAGAGGAATGATAGGTAATGTAGGTCATCAAGAAAACAACCGACTCTTCAGAGAAAGCAAGGAAACCCAGGTATGAAGAATGAAATGTTGTTTTTGATAAGATAGAGAAGTATTATCTTGTATTGGCCCTCTCCTTCAGATTCTTTAGGAATCTGGCTTATTGATTGTAGTGCTTCAAGGCACCTCATCGGATAGAAGGGTGCTCTCTCAAATTTGGTAGAGATGGAAACAACCATGGGATTATACTTGGAGTCGATGCCACGTATCCCGGAAAGGGTATAAGGAATGTTACCCCTCAATTGAACGAGGGTAACTCTATTCATTTACAAGAATCTCTTTTATGTACCTAATTGCAAGAACCTAGTCCCATCTTAGAAATGGAAATCAAAGGTTTCAGGGTGGCATTCATCGATGGAAAGGTACGTGTTAAAAGATAGAATTTTCAAATATGTTTTTTCTCATGGGTTCAGGGTTGGCAATTTGTATCAAGTTGCAGGATGGTCCATTGGGGATCATGTCAATTACCATATCACATCTATAAACACTGGAGGTCTACCTATGGGGCCCTACTCGATGTGAGTCAGATGGTGATTGGGATGCCTGAATTCAAGAAGAGCATGAAGGTACATGTCTGAGATGTACCGAAGGAAAATATTATAAGGGGACCATTCCCCTCATGCAACAGGTCCACAGGTTTGGAACAACCCGAGGAGTTTGAGATTCATGATCGAGAATCTCATGTCTACAGGTAGAAGAAATCCCTCTATGGCTTGAAGCAAAACACCCTGGGCGTAGTATGAGAGGATTGATAGCTGTCTCATGAAGCTGAGATTCACTAGGATTACTTGAAGGTTGTGGATGATAGACCTCTCATACCGCCACCTTATGAGGACGACCTATTTCAAACAAGTGTAGACCCTCTCACTTGCAGAAGTAAGAGGGAGTTGGATTCTTGATGTGGAATGGTAAATTGCAAGCCCGTGACTACCTCAAGGATCTTAACTTTCAGAAGTTATATGGTGATGATGCCAGGCCAGATTTGAGAAATGCCTCTAAGTTTCATAAACTCATTTGCATTGATGTTCTTGGTGAACTTCCGTCTAGACATATGTTTTGCGATTAGCATGGTGAGCTCATAATTGGTTGAGCCTCATTAGATTGGTGCCTAGAATCTTCTGAGATATCTTCGGGACACAATCTCTCATGGATTGAGATACACTGTCAGAAATATGAAACTTCATGATTATTCAAATGCTAACTAGGCAGGCAGTGTGGAGGATCACTAGTGCACTTCTAAGTGTTGGTTCTCTTTGGATTCTACTTTGATATCATGGATGAGTAGGAAGCATAAGTCGATTGCTATAGGCACCGCCGAGACCGAATACATAGCTACGAGTATGATCTCATGTGAAGTTGCATGGTTGTAGAAGCTCTTAAGTGAGTTGTTTGTACACATGATGAATACCACTGTGATTCTCTGTGACAACTAGAGGGGGGATTCGATTATTGAGGAATCTTGTATTCGATGATTTCTCCAACAAATAGAAATCAGATAATGCCTTATCTGGGATATGGTAATTTGATGAGTGAGGAGGCTCCATCACATTGAGATTGATGTACAGGTCATAGACATTTTGTCAAAACCCCGGGAAAGGTCAAATTTGTGACTTTCCCGAACAACTTGGTGTCATTGAGAGACCTTCTTATAAGGGTCCTGCATGCTGCATGCATTGAGCTCTGGGAGCTCTGGGGGGCTTGGGGTACTTACTGGAGCAAGATATGACCACAAGGCAACTCACCCTCCCCTGGTGGTGTGCTATCTACAGGATGATAGGTTCAACCTTCCCTTGTGATACCCCGTGATGACTGTGGAATAAGATGATTAGTTCTCATGTGGGTCGGGATGATTAGTTCTCCTGTGGCAACTGTGAAACATGATGATTAGTTCGCCTGTGGGCCGGGATGATTAGTTCTCCCATGGAGACTGTAGGGCAGGATGATTCATTCTCTCGTGGACAAGATGATTAGTTCTCCTGTCGAGGCATCCTACCCATGCAGTCTGGGACTCATGGGAAGTACCTCTCATTTGATCAATGAGCAGGGAAATGGGGTTAGGGACCATAGTAGTACTATCAATGGACACATCCTTGTATCTACCGTACTCCCTATGCTAGAATGACCTCCATTGATCTGGGATGAGTATGAGTGGTTTGAGACACTCTCTTGTGATATTGATCTGGGATCAATAAAACTAACTTCGGGTCAGTAAGAGTGATGTGACACACTCTCTTCAAATGAAATTGACTTCAGGTCAATAGAGAATGGTATGAGACATTCTTGATCAATTCTTCTTCTTGAAGGTTCAGTAGAGAAAAGCAGAACATAGTAGAGCAGAGTAGAGCAGATCAAAGAAGAGCTTGACAGAGCAGAGTAGTGCAAGGCATTGATGGCTGAGATAGTACAGTCGGACATATGGATCAGCGGATGGAGTTCTCCCTAGTTGAGAGGGAGTGTTAAAATTGGAAACTAGGGCCAAACTCCATGTGGGTCATCTTATTAATGGAAGCTGATATTTTTCTTGGATCCCTCTCATCGATAGGTGTAGGATTGATCTAAAGATCATCCGATTCTGATAAGTATTCATGGAGATATGAATTTATTTGTGTTATGGGACAATTCGTCAAGGTTGGCCAACAACCAAATAACCCCTCTTTTGCTCTACGTTTTAGTATAAATAGAAGAGGACTTTAAGTCATTTGACACACTCACTCTTGTGATCTCTCTTCGTCCTGTTTTAGGTTACATGAAGATGAGATCTAGAGGGAGTGCCCTAGGATATACGCTGCCCTAAGAAAACATGCCCTAGATCTAAATGTAGTCATGGGAGAATAGGATCTACGTTTCTCTAATGGAGAAGCCTAATGCAACCATGGAAGAAGCTTTACCGTTATCATGGAGAAACACCTATGTTGGCATGGAAATAAAGCCCTAACGCTGCTTAATGAAGAAGCCTCCTATCACAGTCATGGAACAAGGGTTCTAACGCTGTCATGCCCTAAACGTAGAGAGACCTAAACTCTGTCCTAGAGAAATCTTGGCTACAGCCTAACGTTGTCATGGATGACCCTATGGAGATGAACTAAACACAATATCCTAGCTGCAACACTTAAGGGAATTGTCTTAGCCACAATTTGGCCACTGTCCTGGCCCTAGAAGCAGTCCCCTATCTGCTGTCCCGAGGATAGGTCTACACGCTGGTCTAAAAGAGACCTAACTGCAGTTCTGTGTAGCCCTAGTCATAGTCCAGATGCACTCTAAATGTTGGCCTTATTCCGAAGAAAAAGAAGGGCTCTATGCTGCCCTAACCATAATCCTCCTAGGAGATATAATCTGCCTTCATTAAGGGTTCTATGCAACAAGAGAAGGACTCAAACACGGTGGAAAGAGGAGGTCTTAAATAGCTCTAGACACAGTAAAAAGGAAGTGTATTCAAGAGTTCCCTAGCCGTAATCATACCATAGCTTTATGATGCACAGGGAAAATGTCAAAGGAAGGTCTAGAAGTAAGTTGAATGACATGGTGAAGAGTTCCTCAAACCGCAGTAAGGAGGCCTAAAGAGGCCCTAATCTCAGACGTGGAGATGCCCTCATCCGCTGTCACATCTAGCCATAACTACAACTATCTCACTGCTGGTCAAGAGCATGAATAAGGTACATTTAGGAGCAGCTCTCATTAGATTAGAAGTCAGAGGGCTAAGCTGCTATCTAGGGTCTAGTTTGGGTCTGCTTGAAGAAATCTGTAACTATAACCTAGCTACTCTACTAGGCTACAAGCCATAGAAAGCAACTAAGGCTGATATACATTTGCAGCAAAGTGGACGTTGTCTGATAAGAGCAACAGAAGTATTGCAGCAACATGATGTGAGTAGTGTAGCAACAATTTATTGAAGCATGATGATAATGATGTATTGAGTATGCCTTGAGTGTATGATTGGGTGTAACACAGTGATAGGTGCAACTGATGATGAGGTGCAGATCTGTGATGAGAACAACACAGTGATAAGAACAACAACATGAAGTGCATAGCATGGTCACTAGGTCTAGCACTGTGATGATGAGTGCAACATGGTGCAGCATATGGACGAGATGCAACACAATGACAAGTGAAGGAGTCACCTTGGAGAATCAGTTGAAGTAGCATGTCTTCAACTGATCTCATGTAGAGATGATCAATTCTCTTATCTAGAAAGTCGAAGTGTTGACTTCTGTTGTAAATGTACTATCTCCCTTTCTCTTTCTCTCCACTGAACTATTGAAGAACATATAAGAAGAATTGATCAAGGGTTTTCCCACATTAGGGTTTGTCCCTGGCTAGCACCAAATCTTGTGTCCTCTTGTCTTGACATGTCTTATGCGATTTATGTTTATGTTCTATTTGCAATTTACTTTAATGCTGATGTGATTGCTAATCTGGAAAAGATCTTGAGCTAACTATGAAAATTGAAATAAATTGCTCTAAGCATAGAACATACCTAAAATTAACAGATATGGTATCAAGATTGAGAAAAAGTTTAAATAAAAGAAACAATACTTTGGATCTGCAAATCCGAAGCAAGGAAAAGGCGCCCCCAAACCATAGAGCAAAGACCAAATCCAAGGCGGGGCTTCCCAGGATAACTTGCCAAAGCCACAAGCAAATAACAACACCACACAGAAAAAGAAGGACATGGGAAAATGGTGTGAGTTCCATAAGAGTTGCACTCATAACAGAAGTGAGTGCTGGGCCAAGTAGTCATTGTTGGTTGAGCTGAAGGTTTCTAAATAAGACTCATATTCTGACTCTGAGTTAGAACTTGATAAGGGGAATGACAAAGGGAAGCAGATCATTGGCATGGATCCTAGTGCCACCATGACCATCCCCAAGATTTAGAAGAATGAGCTTGAAGATCAAAAGGAGGGGGAACACCTCTTCCACTTAGAGATGTGGGTGAACGGTTATCCGTTGCAGTTCATTGTCGGTGGTGGGAGCCAAAAGAACCTCATTTCAATAGAGGTTGTGAAGTGACTGGGCCTACTGATGACAACACATCCATAATCGTACACCATCGAGTGGCTTCACCAAGGAGAAGATCTTCGCGTTAGCCAACAGTGCCACCTTACCTACAACATCAAGCCCTTCATGGATAAGGTATCTTGTGATGTTGCTCCTCTTGAAATTTGTGATGTATTATTAGGAAAACCATACTTGTGGAAGCGATATGTTTTATATGAGTCTAGATCTCACTCTGTGATTATTACTTTGGGAAATAATTTGTATAGGATACTGGAGGTAGCGCCGCCTACCACCATCTCTTTGATCACTGCAAATAAATGCAGTAAGATCATTTCCTAGACCAAGAAATTTGTTTTCCTTATGATTCACCTTTAGGGCTTGAAGAAGGTTGTGGCCACGACTTATAGACAAAGCTCCTCTTTGTAGTAGCAATAGATGGACAATGTCATGGAGGAGTATAGGGACATTTTTGCCTCATCTACAAGGGTACCTCTGCACTATCAGGTCAAGCACTTCATCTATTTAACCCCGGGCGTGGAATTACCCAATGGACTGATCTGTTAACACTCTGTTCTAGAGAATGATGAGATCAACATGCAGATTCAGGAGTTGTTGTAGAAAGGGCACATCAGGCCAAGCTCATCACCCTATGGGAGCCTAATTATATTGGTATAGAAGAAGGATGGGACCTGGATACTCTGTATTGACTATTGGGCACTGAACAAGATCTCTGTCTGGAATAGGTACACAATCTCACAGATTGGTTACCTTTTGCACCAATTCAAGGGGGCAAAATATTTCAGCAATATTGACTTGAAGATCAGTTATCACCAGGTACCTATCGAACCCTCCAATGTGTGGAAGACTGCCTTCAAATCCAAGGAGGGTCTTTTTGAATGGTTGGTCATGCCTTTTGGGTTGATGAATGCCCCCGCAACCTTCATGAGATTGATGGAAGACATCTTGCGACCCTTCACTAATGCATTTGTGGTGGTGTATTTAGATGACATCTTGATCTTTAGCCAGAGTTGGGAAGAGCACCTCCACAATATTCAACGGGTCCTTCAAACCCTGCGACAACACAAGTTGTGTGCTAATTTGGAGAAATGCACTTTTGGCATGACCCAAGTTCAATATTTGGGGTACATCATTGATGAGAAGAGTGTGCATGTGGACCTAGCCAAGATACAAGTCATTCAGGATTGACTAGCCCCAAGCACTCTAATAGAGCTCCACAACTTTCTGGGTCTTGCCAATTTCTACCGCAGGTTCGTGTTGGGGTTCTCTCATATCAATTAGACTTTAAGTCAGGTCAATAAGGGCCGAGAGAAATAAATTTTTGGTTCGAAACCCAACAAAAGGAATTTTCCAAGTTGAAGCATCACCTCTGCTCTGCACTAGTGCTCACCTTACCAGACCTGCAACAACCATTTGAAATTGAGACAAATGCCTCCGACTATGTTATTGGTGCAGTTATTACTTAGTAGGGGCATCTAGTGGCTTACCACAGTGAGACACTTTCAGACACATAACAAAAGTATCCCACTTATGACAAAGAAATGTATTCCATTGTGCGAGCATATTGTCAATGGAAGCATTACATTTTTGGGAATGAAACGATCATCCACACAGACCACCAACCCTTTCAGTTCATACAAACACAAGGTAAGTTGCAGAACGATCACCATCAGAAATGGTCCACATACCTACAACAATTCCATTTGAATATTAAGTACAAGAAGGGAAACACCAATGATGTTGAAGACAACCTCAACTGACCATCAGTCATGGCGTTAATCACTTTGCTCGACTCCCGTGGACACGAGACTTTGGGGTGGCCGTATCTTTACAAGAGCGATATAGAATTCAACAGTACATACCAAACACTGCTGGAAGGGAAGCAAGTTCCAAATTTTCACCTCCAGGATGCACTGTTATGCCACCTCAGACACATCTATGTTCCTTTAAGTGAGCATTCCTAGATGATTTGGGAGGCGCACTACAGTCAAATCACTGGACATTTTGGAGTAGATAAAACAATGACGATACTGCAGGAGTATTTTTATTGGTCGAAACTTCGTTAGGATCTTGGGAAGTACATTAGATCCTGCACTGCCTGTGCCATTGCCAAACTAGCCATCAAGAAGCAAGGCCTATATAGTCCTATACCTACGCCTAGTCAGCCTTGGGAATCCATCTCCATGGATTACATGTCAGGCCTTCCTTTTACTAAGCATAACGAGGACTGTGTTTTCGTGGTCGTCGACAGATTCTCTAAGATGACCACCATGGTGGCCTGTAAGAAAAGAATAATAATAGATGCCACTGCCAATATTATCTTTGAGCGAGTGTGGGTACACTTTGGGATCCCACAATCCATTATCTCAGATCAGGACAACGGATTCCTAAGTGAATTTTGGTCAAGTCTCTGGTTGATGATGGATACCAAACTTACTAAGTCCACATCATTCCATCCCCAAACTGATGGCCAAATGGAGAGGTCGTCAACAAGACGATTGTACACATTTTGTGCAGGTACAACTCAAAGCATCCACACACATGGGATGAAAGAATCCCCTATGACCATCATAGCTAAAAGAAAGATCTCCATAGCTCAATGGCTATATCCCCTTTCAGGCAGGGATGGGATTTCAACCATTATGTCCCATTGATGTGGCCATACCATTCGTAGCTACTCAGGCAGCTTCAACTGACCTCTAGTCTGAGACGAACAGAGCTAACAAATTCATTGAGCTCATTCAACACAACAGCCTGTAGGTCCATGATATATTGGATAGAGCCAATGCTAAGTACAAGCAATGCCATGATCAACATCGAGTGTCGCACAAGTTCTAGGTGGGCGACAAAGTTAGGATACATTTACAGAAGGAGTGCCTTGCTGGACTCCACTGCAAGCTTCGATTGCTCCGATATGGGCCATACACCATCACCAAGGATGTAGGGGACAATTCCTTCGAGCTTAGAATCCCACCGTTCCTTGATCTGCACCCAATGTTCAATGTAGACCACCTTTGACCATACTTTCCACCATTGTTGGACACACTTGACATTGCAAAACAACTCACACCAACAAAGTTAAACCCAGATTGCATGGAACATGCCACAACTGTTCAACTCATGGACATGCAGATCAAGAACGCTCACCAACAAAGGATCCAACTATATCAAGTATCAAAGTAGGCCAACTCCTTCACCAGGGACCAGGTTCAACAAAAATTTCCTCACCTCATGGAGGCTATGCACGTAATGGGGACCATTGCTTCCTAAGGAGGGAGGATTGATCTAGGTGGATATTGGTGGCCACCTGCCTATTCCACCTAGACGACTAGTTAGTTTCATTGTTTATTTCAGCATTTACTATTTTTAGTAGCTTTTCAGGTCCTGATCTTCCGAAGCAGTTTTGACCACCCTAAACGACATTTTTCTGAGGTCTGCAGTAGGCCTATAGCTGTAGGAAAGGGTCTATCACAAATCATGTAGTACTTGGAGAGACATTTCCAACAAGGTATCGTACGTGCGAAACAGAGATAATAGGACCAAGTTACAACCACGAGAAATTGGCTGCTCGACTAACCCCAACGGGACCCACAAACTCTCGGAGTTTCATCCCTTGGGGTTAGGGTTTTGGTTGTTTATGGTTTTACCTTATTGTTCAATAATAAATAGGCCCTTGAGCCTCACTGTAGCACAATTTAGAGGCATGTAGCCATCACATCTCTTCTCAGAGATAGTCTACCATCGCCCAAACTAGTTTATTTCCATTATGTTTGTAAGCACATTTCAGTATTTTGATATCAAGAATCTTTGTATTTATGTTTATATCTATAATTTGTTGCATTCTTGTTTAAGTTCGGATAAATAGAAGGGCTTTCTGATGAACAATTTAAAATATGCACATGATTAGTTGAAGGTTTTTTCAAAATTAGATATATTTCCATTTGTAGCAGCTTTATTTTTTGCAAATTTTTTAGCAAAATGTTTTTGAACTTTCTGTTGTATTAAAGGGATTTTCAGCAGCTTAAACAATGGAACAATACCTTTTTTTTTCTTTCTTTGATTAGATTGTATTCTAATTTTATAACAACATTTTTCTAAACATTTACTGGTTGCTTTTTGGTGTTCTTCGCCTTATCAACGAGAGGAGAATCCTATTTTTCAACCAAGGTTTTGTTGCGTGTGTTGTTTTGGTGCTGGTTGACAATAAATGGATTAGGATATTATTCAAACAACATGTTTGAAAAATGACCTATAGCAAATGGTGGCTGATCATTATCTTATTCAATATTGATTTCAACCTCCTCTGCATCATTTTCATCAGAGATAGAATCAACAATAATTGTTTGTATATTATCTAACAAGCCTTCAATAGTAAGGCCTTCTTTTGGAGGAACGAGTTTGTTTTGAAATGAATTCCTAGAAGGATTTTTAAAATTTATTCTGTTAGAAGTACCCTCTACTGAACTTTTTTTCTAGATTTGAGAGTTTGTTAAGAGCCTTTGGAAGGTTTGCCATAACAAAGGAGGTGTTTCTTTCTTTTTCATAAGTTGTTTCAATTCAAATTTTTTGCTAGAAGATGAGGTTGTGTCACTATGTTTATCAGAGTTAGGTTCTAAACTAAGAATGTATTTTTCTACAAATAAAGCTTCCTCAATCTACTTTATGGGATCTCTTCACCCACATGGAAATTTCAGTAGGCAATGCTTTTTCATAGTAGACAACAATCAAGTTTTGAGCATGCATAAATTCAATAGGGATTTTATTTTTTAATGAAAGGAACCTTACATTAAAATATTTTTTTTTTCATGTTTAATAATTTTGTGACTAATACCTTTGGGGGCTTATCATCTATAAATTTCTCTAATAATGCAGTTTCAAATTGCAGCCATGAAATAATTCTTTGAGGGGGCTGAGCGATGTACCAGGTAGTACCCTTCCTCTCAAACGTATAAAGGAACGATCTACAAACTATGCCTTCATGTCTAACACTTTTATGTCTAGTAGCCATCATAAAGTCTTTAATATGATCCTTAGTTGGCTTCTTAGAATTAGGGTCAAACTTTGGGAAAAAATTATGAGGGTTTCTGGGTAAAGGATGTTGCACGCCATGAACAATGACAACGTCTTGATCAAGACATGGAGTTGCGGGATTGTTTTATTGGTTGCCTTGGTTATTTCATGTGTTTCCTTGGTTATTATCCATTCTTGGGGACCCCTTAGATTGTGATGACTCATAAGAGTCTTCTTCACTAAAGAAATATTCCAAAGAAGATGGCGAGCTAGGTGAAGAATAAGGAGAAGCAAAACCTCCAAAAAGTGTAGGTTATTTGGATTCACCAACACATATTTCAAACATTGATTGGTTGAGATCAATGATCCTACCAATTAAGATGTCGTGCAATCTATCGTTAAAGGTGGTGGTAGTTTGATGGGTGTTTGCATTGGGATCCAATATTATGGGTTCTTGGAATTGGAGATCAAGAGGAGTAACTAGATGTTGGGACGATATTCTTTCAATAGACATTGCCTGCTCTATTCTCTCTTAAGTTATGGAAAGGACTTTGCGAGACCTTTGGAGAATTTTTTCAATCTCAGATAAAACATGTGATCGGGTTGGATTCGTGGGCTCACTATTTATCTGTTTAGGTTGGGGTCGAGAACTAGTAGAAGTCTTAGCAAATGGAGGGTCTGTATGACTTCCTATGGAAATGGGGACCTAATGGTTTTACTTTTATGGCTTCCCATTTCCATTTAAAGTCGGATATTCCCTCTTTCTAATGCCATTTTGTTGACGTTGGTTTTATGACCTTTGCCAACAAAAGAGAAGTGACCCAAACCAAAGCTCTTTAAATCGACCAATTTTTTTGTGTGGTCACTCTTGACGGGTTTTAAGGCTTTATTGGCCTTTGGATCCTTCCTCTGACAAAGAAGAGAAACATGGAAAAAACCTATAAAACTAACCAATGAGATATGTACACTAAAACGTAAGCTATTGTTAATATACCTAAAACTATTGGTTACTAAATAATAAAATACAATATATAGTTTAACTAATATACTATATGTAGTAAATCTAGAGTACTAGTTATATACATGAAACTAATGAATTGTGTACAAATAATATTAGAATTATAATACAACAAATGAGAAGACTATAACTCAATGTAACTTAGTTCAAAAGATTGTTATATTTATTTTTGGAATAATATTATGAAATACGATCTAATTTTAATTTATATATGCTATTATAAATTAAAATGAAAAATAATCCTTCATGTGAATAAATACAAGATAAATAACTACAAAAATGTAAGTTACTTATCTTTTAAACGAACACATATTGAACTGTGTTTGTTTAATAATTAACATCAAGAATAAATGCATAAAACTAACAATTCATTCTAATTCCTATTTCTCGGCCGAGGTGTACATAAAGGATGACTACAACAATATTTGTACAGTAAACAACATTTGAATAATTTGTTTATGAATCAAAATAATAATACATATAAGAAATCATTATAGCTAAGACATTAATTTAGTTCATACACAAAAGGTTACATTTCTATGTAATCTAAATCTTTGGAATTAACTCATAGCAATCTAGATCAAATGAATGTCCTCATCAGTTCTCAATCTCAGGACGCAAGTCACTAGAGAATGATATTGACTGAGTGTAATGTTTAGAAAATAGATGTAATGGATATGATGGTTGTTTATAGATTCCGATCATGATAACAATAATATTTTGTCTCCAAAATTTTGAGAAGTCAAATTACACAAAACCTGGAAGATGATGAAACACAAATGACTATGGAAGAAAGAAACATAGTGAGTATATTCAACTGAATTAGAACAAGTCCAAAAAACTTACAATGATAATTAAAGGTACTCCATAGTCATAATAACACTGAGCAACATTTTTTTTCTCTTGAAAATACCCCTTCTTAAATTCCAAAGTGAGAGGGGTAGAAGGAGGGGGAGGAATTATTATCAATCTCAATGGAATGACTGAAGCAAAGTTCTCACGGGGACTAGTAAGACCATCTAATAACCAAGCATAGATGAATGGTCTCCTTCAAGGCTTATTCATATCTAAAGACATGGATGTGAAGGAAATAATTATCTTTGGATACTCGTTGATTACGATTCAATATCTGAACAATAAAAATAACATGTAGGATAACTCTCTTCTTAGTGTGCTTTAGAGAATTAGAAGTCTAATGGAAAGTCTTCGCTCTAGAAATTCTTATCACATTCTCAAAAGCAATAACATAGAAGCAGATATGATGGCTAACCAACCTTTCTCTTCTGATGAAGTTGAGTTTGTGATTGATAATCAAAGAAAAAAATTCCTAATCCCCTAATTGATTTCATGTTAAGAAACATAAGATCCTGCTTCATGTTAGGTTTATGCTGGAATGTGGTTAGAATAATCAACATTTTCATTATAGATTTCTCCCCCTTATATCTCCCTTTAATATTATTCCCCGCTTACTATGATAATTACAATTATCCCCGCTTGGATTATATGATTTACTTGGTTGGAAGGATCTTCTTTGGCAAAGTGTCAGGGTACAAGTCTCAACATCTGTAAACAATATTTATTTAAGTTACGTATGCTCGAAACATTATTTTTCAAATGCTCCAACATTGGAATTTCCCTATAATCAGATTAATGATGAAATTTCTTAGTCGATACAATGGAAATATTTAATGCTGAGGAGATGGAGTTTGTGTGTAATGATGGGGTTATTATGTTGATTAATAAGGTGGTATTTCTTTTGAGTTACTTCATCTTGTGATTCTCCTCCCAAGGGAGTCTTGTTCTGAGACAATCTCGAATTAGGTTACGGTTCAACTCAATGATTATTTTGAAGCGTCTAGGAACTTGTCCTTATGAGAATTATGTGAGGAGCGCCATATCATGTTGCAATTGTTCAACTGGGCAACATTTTGGAGGGAAAATATTTTCAATTTGTGGTTTCTCTAAAACTCTTCGTTAGCAGGCTTAGAGGTCAAGAAGCTTGGTATGGGACAAAATTCAATACAAAATTAACTATAATTTGTGCGTCATTATAAAAAAGGTAATGTTGCATTTCTAGACTTCAACTATGTTTTATGCTTCAATTCGAATATGAATAGAAATTCCAGGGATCTAGGCCTCTCCTTCGGCTTCAGGATTGTTTATTGGCATGTTATTATTGGAACTGTGACTATGCTTTTTTATTTGGTGCCCTGGTCACCTTTTCCTTTGGTCAATTTTCAAAGGACCATGTGTTTGCAGAGGGGGTGCCACCTTTTGTATGATTCCATTCTCTGCTTTGTTTTACATGGTAAAAGTCCTTCAGATGGTAATTAAATCACCAAGATTTTTATAATTTAAAGACCCCTCTCCATCTTAACTTTGGGAAATCTGATAATGTCATTGGATCTAACTCGTATCATCTTAAATCAGAATTGGGTTTTTCCTGAGGGTGGTTTCATAGACAAGGATTCAAACTTTGAGCCATCTTTAGCGGGTAGCCCTTTCTCTCATTGTTTGGATAACCATGAAGCTCCGCATAGAGGAGACTATGATATTCAAGTCAAATTTTACCAAATGTCTCATGCTCAAATTTATCATTCAAATAAGCTCCTGTTATTTAAATTTCAACTCTCTAGGTTGGTCGATGAAGTTGATGCCCTAAAAAATATTGTTATGGAACACAAGTTAAGAAAGGAAGCCCAGGAATCTATAGGCACGCTCTAGGAAGACACAGTCCATCAAGAAATGAATCTCAACAAACCACCCTCAGATAGTGACTAGTTCCTCCTTCAAGCTCACTTAGTGGATTTTGGTTTTTTTGTAAGCATGTAGGCAAAGATATTTTTTGTTGGGCATTAGTTGTCTGTCTAGTATAGCGATGCAGTTTCTAATGGCATGTTCGATCAATTTACCGGGTCTTTTTACAGTCATGATAGTATAACTTCAGCCTATCTATGGTCAAATCGTTTACTATTTTGTGCTGATTGTTAGTTATGTAATGGTCTTTGGTCAAGTCTAAACTTTAAAGATGTACTATTTCGCTGCGAACTAATGCAAATTTATTTCAATAATAATCTTTTTTATTACAAAAAAACTTCCAAAATGAGAGGTCTATATAGGAGTACACCACCCTCACCATGTCCAAAAATAAAATTATTAAACCCAATATGTTTTTACAAAAATACATATTATTGTTCCCTTGGTCTACTGGCCAAATCTCAACTAATAAAAGAAATAGACAAAATAACTAACAAGAATTCCTCACTATATTTGCAACAACTGCATGTTTATCCAAAGTAACTTCTTTCGTGAAAAGCAAGACCATTATTTTAGGAAATAGGAAGACATGTTACAAATAAAGAAAAAGAAAATCAATAATTGATATTGTTGTTAAAAGATGGTTGTTAGAGAACCTTAGTTTTTGTAACAACATTTTAAATGTAGCAATCAAAATCATAAGAACATCATACCTTTAAATATAGATAAACAACAAAATATTTATTTATCAAGACATGAATCATCTAAATATGGAGAAATAATCACTTTGAATTTTGATGACTTGACAATAATATGTGTGTCAAAAGATAATGTTTTCCTTTCTAGGATGGAAGATTTATGTTCATTTTGCTTTTCCCTAGTTTGATTTAATTCCCTGTTGAAGCCTCGAAAATTGTTGCTTACAACATTGAGGGAAAACCACCCAATCCTCACCTTGGTTGGCAGCTCCTTTTCCATTTGGTGTAGTGGCTTTGACTGGGGATAATGGGACCAATTTCCCAATGTAAATTATGATAGTGCTAATGGGGTGATATATGATAATTTAGAGGAATGTTTAAGCTAAAAGTAGTCTAATCTAAACTAATAATCACATGCATATATCCTAATTTAAACACTATCTAGCTATGACTATACCTGAGAATAAAATTGAAACATGAAATCTACAATAATGTCCTAAAGCAATTGGTAATAAAGATCATTCAACTGCAATAGGAAGTGAAATTGTTTTAACAATAATCGTTTTAGATAAATAGTTAGCTGAAATGATTGTGAAAGATATATCACATAAGAAATTATTCTTATATTCAGCATAAAATTTAGGCCATCACCGTACAAAAGTGCAATAACGCTAACCAAGCTTTAAACTTTCATACATAAACAATTTGAAGAAAAATTATTGCTTAATACATAAACAAAACAACATCACAAGATAAAAGTACCATTTGTAATAAGTCATGCTCATGTGTTTCAGCAATATCGACCTACTTCCAATCAATCCAACACCATCTAAGAGTACAAAAGTGCAATTTCAGTAGAAGATGCCAGATAAGATAAAAATAAATCATGTTCCATTCATTTCACCAGAACTTCCTCAAAGGGACCGAAGTGCATGTTTTGAAGATTGTTTCTGATAAAATTTCTGGACCTCTCTCTAAATGCATGAGAGGAGTTTAAATACTAAACTATAAATCTTAATAATAGATTATTACAAAAATAGTTGAGGAGGTTTAAACGACCTTCCTCAAATTGTGCAAAAAAAATACAAAAATAGAAATTAAAACATGGTGACTAACTCTGCATTTGATCTTTGAGATCACAGATGTTCGTCATGAGTTTGAGCTGTGCAAGTCGGCTGATCACATATTTCAACTGCCTAGTGAACACGACATCGGTCAGTGCTGGTACCATTTTCTGCATGGAAGAGGTTAGGCATCGTAGGGTCATCCACTGGCTTCAAGGTTTAACTAAATATTGTCAGTACACTTCCTAGTTTAACCTGGTCATTTTCCTAATTGCTTCCTCTTTTTCTCTTGTTGCCTACCTCCACTGTTGTTCGAGCTATTTGACATTCCGAAGAAAACCCGGTACAGACTCTGCCACTAGGTTTGCATTGTGTAGATTTTCATTGATGTTTTCAATAACATAGTTTTTTGCTGCTACTATGACCGTTGTTGCCTTTTTTGCTTGTTTAAGCCGAGAATCCCAGTCTGCAAATAAAATTTCTTTATGTGACTCCTCCAGTATAGGAAAACCAACGTTCCTCCCATCCTCTGAATTCTGCCAGGTGATGAAGTCAGAAACTCTTTTCAAGACTTCATCATATTCGAGTCTCATTTCAACGACTTGACTCGTTAACTTGTCACTAGTCTCACAATAAGGACTCAACTGTGAGACCTTATGGCATAGAATTTCATTTTGGTGCATTAGCTAGGAGTTAAGGCTGAGCGCTTCAATTATAAACTAATCAATATTTGGATTGTCCTTATACTTATCTATTAATGCTTGTATTTGCGCTTCCTTTTCTGCTAAACTGGCTTGATGTTTTATTTGCATTTGCTCGAATTCTTGCTCAAGCTTGGCTATTTACAATTCTGCTTGTTGTTTGGATTTTTCTTGCTCTAACATTTCTTCCAACAAAAAAATTTTGTTTTCCTTTTCTCTGAGAAACTTTTTCACCTCTGTTTCTTTGTCAATAGTAACTGTAGCGTAGGCTCCTGCAAACTGAGACAATCTAGTAAGGTTGTCATATGGGTCGATGGGTGAGCCTTTCCAGACAATATCTATCGGTTCATTATAGCGAGTAGTAGTAGCTGTAGCATCCAACTTCCTCTTCTTTCTCTGCCTTTTGATAATAACCTTGTGGGTTGGGCTATAAAACACATCTAAAGGAGGAATCTCCTTAATTCTCAAAAACATTTCAGAGGTAAGAGTGACATGAATGTGCTCTATGTCTTGAGTACTTACAGTTTTCTCTACTGTAATTTCTTGAGTTGTTTTGTGTTGCGGAGTCTGTGGCTCAGGTGCTTGTTTCTCTGTATGGAGTTTTTTAATTAAAATGGTCCCTTTCTTTCTGTAAATCAATCACCGGGGGTTTTGTTGACTGGGTGGAGGTGGAATGAATTTCAACCTGTTTTTTAGCTGAGGTTTGCTCAACTGTCTTTTTTGTAGATTGGGTTGTATCCTTTTCTAACTCCTTACTTTTTCTTCCCCCATTCTGTGACTGTTTCTCTGATTTCTCTGACTCCCTGGTAGACTTCTCTTGGGACTCTACTTGGGAATCATCTTTAGAATTTTCTTTGGATCTTCCTTCTAGGCTTACACTGGGAGTTGACTCCCTTATTGGTTCAATCAGTAATTGGTCCAATGGGACCTTTAACAATCTCCTTTCTCTGTAGTCATGAAAGGCTTCAAGATCTTCTGGGTCAAAAAGTAATGATGACATGTGCTTCACCTCTGTGAATTTCTCTTTCTGTAGGAAGATGTCATCAAATGCATCTTCCTCATGACTGAATACCTTCACTTTTACCATGGTAGTGAAGTATTTGGCAGTGCCATTTGGGTCATATTGCATTCCTGGGAATTTAGGTAATTTTAGAGATTGCAGGATCTCTGCTTCTTTCAATGCATGCCCCAGATCGTGCAGTGAAAATGCTCCACACTGTAATGGAAATGTAGGCCAAACGGCCTTTTTCGCTTCCTTTAATCCTTTGCTCAACTCACCCTCACTAGCTTTTTGATAGGCTAACTCTCTAGCCATCAATTTGTCTGGAACATAGTATGGAAGGACATGAGGTGAGGTGATGATCCCAAAAACCATGATATATGTGAATGTTTCCTCCCCAAACCATTTGGCCACCGGGAGGATATCTACCTCAGCTTCCTTAGAGAACCTAGGGGCATCTCGGTTGTAAAATTGTTTGTGGATAGACAACATGACTCCATGACAAATTTTGTAAAAATGCGGGTGAAACTGAGACTCCCACATGTCCTTATGATATATATGAATGGGAAGTGGATCTTTCATAGTCCACTTCCATCCCATGATAGGAAATTTTGAACCAAAACAAATTGCATCCATCACATAGGCACTCATAAAAAATGGAGGCTAAACCCTCGTTGAGATACTCCTTTTCCTCCTACAATCGATTATTGCCTTTGCTAAATTATCGGATAAAATTTGGGCCCAATTCATTATGGTTGCGTTTACACCTACATCTATTAATGGAAGCCATTATGGGGAAAATTTAGTGCTATCGGGCTTGCCAAACATCCTACATAGCATGGCTGCTGCAAAACTACGGGGAGGAGAAATAGATGCAGTAGAGTACATACCCACTTTGTCCTTTTTGATCTTGCCCTCATTATTCGACTAGGTTTGGGTGACATCTGCTGGGTCCTCGTTCTCTTTGGCAAACTTCTCAAGGAATTGTTTGTTGTAGATGGCTTGTGGCTCTGGTAGGTGGTACATAAGCCGTAGGTTGTTTGGCGAAAAAGACCCCATAACATCTTGGCTCCTATTCTTAAATTCTCTGTCTGAGATATCGGCCTAATGAATAATCCACTTGACCATATCTGTGTAAGGGATTATCTTTGGGCACACGGCTATGCAATGCAGAAATGAGCATGCCATCTAAAAAATGGTGGCATCTGAGGAAACATGACCGTCAGCTATGACCTTTGTTTCCAGAGGTTTTGGTTCCTCTTCTTCTAATAAATCATACATGGTTTCCCACGTAGAGGTCCCTTCTTCTTGGCTACATGTAGTATCTGTGAATAAAGGAGTCATTTCTGATTTCTCATATGCAACTGCCTTGCCCTTCTTTTCCATTGCTCCCAAAGACTCCTTCTGTGGATTTTCCTTGAAAATGGAGAAGAATAACAGATATCAGATATACAGAGATAAAAATGAATGTAAGCTGGGATTATATAGATAACTTAAAAAAGTGATAAGAAAGGAGTTTTAATTGAATGCAAGTGAGAAGATATTGTATCACGTTGGATGGATTTTCACATATAAATGCCATTAACCTTTACTAAATGCCCACTAATGGTTCGTTATCTCTTAGCTTTAATGTTCATTAATGTTTGCATCGTAAGTCAGGAAGAAAGCTTCTAGGGTGGCGAGCCTTTAAATTGCAAAAATGTCGATTTTGTGATTTGCAAAGCAACCTCGCAGATCGCATTATCGCGTTATGTTTGTATGCTTTCCTTATTGTTTCTATGAGATGCGAGATGTGGACCGCTTACTATTGCTTCCAAGACATAGCTCATTTGTCAGGTGTTCTTGTGTAAAGCACTTTTTATTAAGCATCGAACCTAAATACTTGTCTGTGACATATCTCGGGAGTGGGTTCGGGTCTCAATCACATTTCGCAATCTCGATGGATAGTAAGTTTGTGGTGTTCTTTTAAATGTCCGAAATGCGATGTGGTAAGGGAAATGATGTCATCGCAATTTCGCATCTCGCACATTTTAAGGTAACTCATTAAGATGCATTTTCTAAAAATAATGATATGTGACACGGGCCTCAGTTTTAATAAGAAACGCCTTAGGACTTAGTTTATATAATAAACGTACTAGTTTCAAAGTATTAAAGTGCACAGTCATCTTTTGATCGCTTTTCGCTAGATTTGGTGAATTAGCAAGGCTTTAAATCATGCTTGATCATTCGATATGTGGGAAAGAGAGAAATTTAATTGTTTTTTGCAAAGGTGTTTGATTGATATCTTATTTTATTCCAAAATTTAATGAGGAAAATGCCTAAATGCTAAACTTATTTTAAAGGGTCCCCATTTATTAATGTAATATTGACTACTACTATTAACAATGGGGGGTTGTTGAATAACACAACAATTGGCGATTCACATGGAAGAACCAATTATCTCTGAGAGTTTTTTGAAATTTCTAAAAACTTCCACAATAAAGATGGTTTAGAAAATAAAATTTACATGAAATATCAGATAAGTCATACTGGTCTTTGAATATTTAAACAACATCCACTTAACTATCATCCTTTTGATTATCCTCTTACACAAGAAAGTTACTTTGTCCACATCAGTCATTACTTGGTTTTAAAGATAAAAATAGGGAGGCTCTTCACAAATTAGTTTCTTGGTATACTCAGTTGTCATAGGTAGAGCCTCTGCTGCCAGTAGGCGTTCATAGCCTTGACAAGGTTACCTTTTAACCAACAATGATTCAATATTCCACCAAGGTCAGAATACAATTTTTAAAGATAAGCTCAGATTGTATACTTATTTCCATTTATTTTATGAAATAATTTTTTTTCTTCAAAATTTCATTTTTTTATCCCTTAAAGGACAATGTCTTGGTTTGGTGACCAAAATTGACAATGCCATTTACTTGATTATAACTTAACTGACAAAGCTGGCTCTTAATGAGACCCCTTGTCTTTTTATTAATACAATATCAAGAGATTACCCTGTTTTGATATGCAGTATTGGTAATGTTAGCTAGTTACAACCTTATTATCATGGTAAGTCGTTCTTGATGAGACCTCTTATCCTTTAAGTTTTAAGTATATTTTAGAATTAGACTCTAAAAAATGTAAACTAAATAGATGGGGAGAATCTTTGGCTCCTTAAGAGCTTCTGGATGACAATTGTAGAGTTTTAAAGATGCTTTTTTGTAGAGAGACTTTGTTTTGTTATTGATACTTTTCTTGACTGATGTGGAGGCAAGGTTCCTTTCTAAAATTAAGTTTTATCAAAGGTAAAATAATTTTGGCAGAGAATAAGCAATTTGAGAGAAACATGACTTAACTCTATGTTTTATGTGTGAAATTCATTTTCATAATAATATTTACTTATAAAAGCGAAAAGTCAAAAATAAAAAGAGACTATTATTTGTAAAGCCAAAAGTAAATGTTCTTCAACTTGTATTATTTTTTTTAGAAAAATAAAATAAAGGCAATAATATACAGTGAATAGAATAGATCATCTTCTATGGAAAATATTTCTTTAAGATATGCCCATTAAGAGGTAGAGATTCTCTCTTGCCTAATAAATCATGTAGTAAAAAGGTTGATGGGCCTATTTGTTCCACAATCTGAAACGGGCTAAGCCACATTTGTTGGAACTTGGTGTGCTTACCTTTTTCCTCATGGGCTTTATCCCATTTCAATACTAGGTCTCTAAGTTGAAATGATTTTGAACTTACAGAATTTGAATCAAAGGAAGCTTTGACTAATTGTTGATGATGTGTATGTGTGATTCTAACCTTTTCCCTTTCCTCTTCGAGCTTAAGGATTTGTAACTGTCTACCTTGCATAAAAGAGGAAGGAGTTTCTTCAACGAACTAAACTAGAGCTAAAGAGGGAATAACTACATTTGTAGGTAGGACAACTTCTTTCCCATAGACCAAATTGAAAGGAGAAGTGCCAATGGAGGCCTTCTGAGTTATTCGATTTGCCCATAGAGAAAATATTAAATACTTATTCCAGTTCTTCTGATTTTGGTCAACAATTCGTTTAATAATTCTTATGAGATTTTTGTTTGTAGATTCGGCTAACCCATTTCCCTGTGGATAATAGTTAGCAGAGTATTTGAGCTTGAAACCTCTTTTAAGAGCAAATTTTGTCATAACATTGCCTGAAAAATAAGATGGATTATGAAACATCATGGCAGATGGTAGACCAAATATGGTAATGATAAATTGATCGATGAATTCAATGATGTTTTCAAAATTGGCTACCTTGAGTGGAACTGCTTCCACCCATTTTGTGAAGTACCTAGTTGTTGTAAGGATATATATATGCTGCTTAGAAGAATGAGGAACGATCTCACCTATTATGTCCAATCCCCATTGCTCAAATGGTTGTTCAATATTGACTGGCTGTAAGGGTAATGCAGATTTTCTCTGTCTCCCAACAACTTTTTGACATACTTTACGTCTCCTTACATAACTATGTGCATCCTAGAATAATGTTGGCCACTAATAGCCAACATGCAAGATTTTATGGTAGTGGTATCTCCTCCAAAATGTCCACCAGCTGGTCCATCATGGAGTTCCTGCAACACCTTTTCTGCTTCATATTTTTTAAGACATCTAAGTAAAACATAATCATAATTTATTCTAAATAGCACATCATTGACGATATTGTCTAGATTTTAGCCCCAAGGCCCTTCTCTTCTTATATTTAATTGCATTGGGGCATATCCATTTCTTAAGTAAAATATGATATCAACATAACTTGACTCAGTGTTGTTAAGGCTTACCTCATAGACTTGTACATCATCACCTGAGTCTTGTAGTGTTGATAAATTAGATGCTCCTGCTAACATCCTGCAAAAACCTTGACCTTTTACAATTTTTGCTAGTCTGATTTCAATGTCATATTCTTGCAGAGTTGTCACCCAGTTTGCTCTCTTCTCCCCTACATCCCTTTGCATCAACAAATTTCTTACTACTGAGAACGACACTATTACTTTGGCGTGTGTTTTCAGGAGAAAAGGTCTGAAGTGTTTTATTGATTTGAAAACAACAAATGCTTGTTTTTCAACATTTGAATAATTCAATTCAGCCCCCTGCAAATTGGAGCTAAAGAAAGAGATTGGGGCTTCAACGTTTTCTTCATTGACTTGTGTCAATATGGCCGCATAAGATTTCTCGGAAGCAAAAGTATATAGAATGAAATGATTTGAAAAATTCAGAGTCGCTAAAGAGGGAGCATTAATGACTGCTTGTTTAATCAAATTAAAAGCTTCGTGTTCTGTGTGTCCCCATTTAAAAATAATTTTTTTCTTTATCATAGATTGAAGAGGTAAAACAATCCGTGAGAAATCAGGGACAAATCTTTTAACAAAATTTATCTGACCTAGGAAATATTGCATTGATTTTTTGTTATGAGGTAAAGGAATTTTAGAGATTTCTCTTATTCTATCAAGGTCAATATGAATCTCTACTTTGGATACAATGAATCCAAGGAGTTTTCCTTCACTTAATGCGAAGAAATATTCCTTAGGATTAAGAAAATTTCCAGACCTTTGACAATGCTCAAGATTTGTTTTAAATCTCTGAGATGATTACTGCGCTTTTTTGAATATACAATTATATCATCTAAGTACATTACTACTGATTTGTTCACTAAACCTTTGAAGGCTATGTCCGTGGCTCTTTGGAAAGTAGCACCAACATTAATTAGTCCAAATGGCATCTTCTGATAAGCATAAGTTCCCCATTTTGTCCTGAATGTAGTTTTCAGCTGGTCATCTGGATGTACTAGGATCTGATCATAACCTGAGAATCCATCCAGGAAAGACATTAGTTTTGAGCCTGCCATTGATTGCAATATTTGTTCCATAGGAGGCAATGGAAAGTTGTCCTTTTGACATGCTTTTTTTAGATTGCATAAGTCTATACATATCCGAATATTGCCACTCTTCTTTCTGATTGGGACAAGATTGGAGACCCACCTGGAATGTTTGACACGGAAAATAATCTTGGCTTTCAGTAGTTTATTTAATTCAGATTTAATCTAATTTTCTAAATTATGATGGATTTTTCTTAATTTCTATTGAACAGGTTTCTCATCAGACATCATGGGGATAATCTGTTGATTAATAGAAGCGTCATACGTTTTAAGATCTTCATAGTTCCATGTGAAGACATTATTATATTTCTTCAACAAACGTATAAAGGCTGATTTCTCATCTAACATAATTCCGAGGCCTAGATTAATATTTTGAGGTTTCAGGTCAATTCCAAGGTTAATCAATTCAAACTTCAGAGTGGAACTCTCAAGTTTTGAATTGGTGGGTTGTTTGAATATGTCCTTAAGGTCATATAAATCTTCCAACTTAACCATAGACTTTGGTATAGCATTATTGGCTGTTTCTTGCTTAAGTTGGTTGTCATGCTGGTCTTTGTCAACTAGTTGGTCATCATAAGAGCCTTCTGATGTCAAAAAGCTTATGATATCTGGATCATTATTAAATACTCTCCAGTTGGTGATATTGTCGGGAATAGAAGGCCTAAAAATCAATTCAATAGAAAAGCGCCCAAGACTATAATCTCCAGGTGGAATAAACTTGGAAGCCACATTAGCTAAGAAATCGGCGCTTGCGTTTTGGAGTCTTGGAATAGGGGAAATATTAAATGTTGTAAAGTGGGAAGTCAGGTCTTGGAATAACGATTGATAGTGTTTCAAATGTCCTAAAAAACAATGTATATTATTTCTTACCTGCTTTATCACAATTTCTGAATCTCCAAACACTTGGAGGTGTTTGATACTAAGGCCAATGGCCTTATACAAACCTTGAACTAATGCTTCATATTCGACAATGTTATTTGTGCAATCAAATTCAAGTCTGCATGTTAACATATTCTTTTCCCCTTCTGGGCTAACTAATATGCGTCCTACTCATGCTCCATCATTGGATTTAGATCCATCAAAAAATAATTTCCAAAATAAAGAGCTAACTATAGGTTTATCTACAAAATTTACACACATAGAAGTATCTGTTTGGGAAAAGTTTTCAACTTGAGATACAACATAGTTTTCCAAGAAAGGTGAGGTATAAGAATTAAAATTTCCTAGAAATAATTCTACTGAGTATTTTCCGATGATATTGTTGCTATACACAACTGGTTCATTTTATCCTTCTAGCTCTGTGACTATGTACTTTTGATGTTTTTCATGATCTACCCTTATTTGATTTGGCTTGTCATTATAGGGAAGCCACATGTGAGACCAGTTAGTCGCAAAATAGCCATGAATATTTTTTGACCATTCTCTACTTGGATTCATCACTAAAAGTCACTTTCTTGGATTTTCGTTCTTCTAATGCATTTTTCTTATCTACATCTAGAATGCGTTTTTCTACAACTATTGCCTCTTTCATATTTTCTACCAAAGTTGGTTTGGCAACCCTATTGATGAAAATAGTTGTGTTTGAACGGAGAGCAGAAATATACCACTCATTTTTGACCTCATCGCCGGGCTTAGATGTCGCTGGTATCTTATTTGATAATTTATTGAAGCGAGAGTTGAAGTCTTTTATTGGTTCTTTAGGTTCAGCGTTCAAATTGGAGAGATCATTAATTAGGGTAGTCATGGATCTATCATCTCCAAATTTAGTTAAGAACTGCTCTTGAAAAGTATCCCAACTATTAATAGAACCTGATGGTAATGAGAAGTACTGTGATGTTGCTGCTCCTTGCAAAGTATATGGAAATCAACTGCATCTTCTTCTATTATTTTGTTCAAGTTAATGGACAACATAAAATTATTTATGTGTTCCTTAGCTAGTAGGCCACTATTAGGATTGAACTTTGGTAACCATTTCTCTGGATGGGCTGGCAACGGATGTAAAGGTGCAACCATCCTAACAACTCCTGGATTTGTCCATGGCCTTTGAGGAGGTTGAGCCATTGTTGGTATTCGAGAAGAGGAAGATGTGGCAGTGGTTGAAGGTGATTAGGTAGAGGAAGATGTGGCAGTGGTTGAAGGTGATTAGGTAGAGGAAGATGGAGTTCCAGTACCTGTGTGAATCACGATATGGATTTTTGAGATGGATGATTGGTCTTATGATGATATGGATGTAATGAATGAAGAATTATTGTGTTGACGAAAGAACCTCGTTATGAGATTCAAATGGTGTCTTCTTAACTTTCTTACGACTTGGTAGAGGGAATTTTAATGGTGGGATTCCAAACCTTTCTCTCTGTGCTCTAGTTAACCATTAAGATGGGGTAAATTGAGAGGCAACATTATCTTGGGATAACTCCAATTCCTCTTGAGATATCAAAATCCCCTATAATTTATGAATCAAAGATTGGACTTCAGGGGCTTCGGTAGAAGAAGAATGATCTGGCTTCTTTGGTATTTTAGTGGTGGGCTCTGTTGTTGTTTTTACAACTTCTCTCTTAGGATTAGGAGATTTGGAATGCGATCGAGAAGTTGGAGGTGATGGTGAGTGAGTTTTACTCTTAGAATGGCATGTTAATTTGGATTTACTTGCCATCATAGTCAGGCCCTCCTTCTAGCGCCAAAAATGTTGAAGCCTCGAAAATCGTTGATTACAACATTGGGGGAAAACGACTTGGTTCGGACCTTGGTTGGCAGCTCCTTTTCCGTTTGGTGTAGTGGCTCTGACTAGGGATAATGGGACCATTTTACCAATGTAAATTATGATAGTGCTGATGGGGTGATATATGACAGTTCGAAGGAATTTTTAAGCTAAAAGTAATCTAATCTAAACTAATAATCACTTGCATATATCCTAATTTAAACACTATCTAGCTATGACTATACCCGGGAATAAAATTGAAACATGCGATCTACAATAATGTCCTAAAGCAATTGGTAATAAAGATTATTCAACTGCAACAAGAAGTCAAATCGTTTTAACAATAATCATTTCGGATAAATAGTTAGCTGAAACGATTGTGAAAGATATATTGCATAAGAAATTATTCATATATTTAGCATAAAATTTAGGCCATCACCATACAAAAGTGCAATAATGATAACCAAGCTTTAAAATTTCATACATAAACAATTTGAAGAAAAATTATTGCTTAATACATAAACAAAACAAATCACAAGATAAAAGTACCATTTGTAATAAGTCCTCATGTGTTTCAACAATATCATCCTACCTCCAATCAATCCAACACCATCTAAGAGTACAAAAGTGAAATTTCAGTAGAAGATGCCAGATAAGATAAAAATAAATCTTGTTCCATTCATTTCACCAGAACTTCCTCAAAGGGACAAAAGTGCATGTTTTGAAGATTGTTATTGATAAAATTTCTAGACCTCTTTCTAAATGCATGAGAAGGGTTTAAATACTAAACCATAAATCCTAATAACAGATTATTACAAAAATAGTTGAGGAGGTTTAAACGACCTTCCTCAAATTGTGCAAAACAAAACAAAAATAGAAATTAAAACATGGTGACTAACTCCTTTGCGTTTGATTTTTGAGATCACAGATGTTCGTCATGAGTTTGAGCTGTGTAGGCCGATTGATCATAGATTTCAACTGCTTAGTGAACACGACATCGGTCAGTGCTGGCGCCATTTTCTGCGTGGAAGAGGTTAGGCATCATGGGGTCATCCACTGGTTGTAAGGTTTAACTAAATATTGTCAGTACGCTTCCCAGTTTAAGCTGGTCGTTTGCCTATTGCTTCCTCTTTTTCTCCTGCTGCCTGCCTCCACTATTGTTAGAGTTGTTTGACATTCAGAAGAAAACCTGGTACAGACTCTGCTACCAGGTTTGCGCTATGTAGATTTTTGTTGATGTTTTCAATAACACTATTTGTTGCTGCTGTTACGACCGTTGTTGCCTTTTCTGCTTGTCTAAGTCGAGAATTCCAGTCAGCAAATAAAATTTGTTTATGTGACTCCTCCAGTACAGGAAAATCGACCTTCCTCCCATCCTCTAAATTCTTCCAGGTGATGAATTCGGAAACTCTTTAAAAGACTTCATCATATTCGAGTCTCATTTCAATGACTTGACTCGTTAACTTGTCACTAGTCTCGCAATAAGGACTCAACTGTGAGACCTTCTGGTGTAGAATTTCCTTTTGGTGCATATTTGGGAGTTAAGGTTGAGCGCTTCAATTATAAACTGATAAATATTTGGATTTCCCTTATACTTATCTATTAATTCTTGTATCTGTGCTTCCTTTTCTGCTAAACAGGATTGATGTTTTATTTGCATTTGCTCGAATTCTTGCTGGAGCTTGGCTATTTGCAATTCCGCTTGTTGGTTGGACTTTTCTTGCTCTAACTATTGTTCCAACAACACAATTTTATTTTCCTTTTCCCTGAGAAACTTTTGTACCTCTGTTGCTTTGTCAATATTCGCTATAGCATAGGCTCCTGCAAATTGAGACAGTCTAGTAAGGTTGTCAGATGGGTCGATGGGTGAGCCTTTCCAGGCAATATCCATCGGTTCATTATCGGGAGTAGTAGCAGCTGTAGCATCCAAATTCCTCTTCTTTCTCTACCTTTTAACAACATCTTTGTGGGTTGGGCTATAGAACACATCTAAAGGAGGAATCTCCTCAATTCTTAAAACAATTTCAGAGGTAGGAGTGACAGGAATGTGCTCTACCTCTTGAGTACTTATAGTTTTCTCTACTATAATTTCTTGAGTTGTTTTTTGTTGTGGAGTCTATGGCTCAGGTGCTTGTTTCTATGTATGGAGTTTTTTATTAAAATGCTCCCATTCTTTCTCTAAATCAATCACCGAGGGTTTTGTTGACTGGGTGGAGGTGGAATGAATTTCAGCCTATTTTTTAGCTGAGGTTTGCTCAACCGTCTTTTCTATAGATTGGGCTGTATCCTTTTCTGACTCCTTAATTTTTCTTCCCCCATTCTTTGACTATTGCTCTAATTTCTCTGACTCCCTGGTAGACTTCTCTTGGGACTCTACTTGGGAATCATCTTTAGAATTTTCTTTGGAGCTTCCTTCTAGGCTTACGCTGGGAGTTGGTTCTCTTATTGGTTCAATCAGTAATTGGTACAATGGGACCTTTAACAATCTCCTTTCTCTGTATTCATGAAAGGCTTGAAGCTCTTTTGGGTCAAAAAGTAGTGATGACATATGCTTCACCTTTGTGAATGTCTCTTTCTATAGGAAGGTGTCATCAAATGTGTCTTCCTCATGATTGAATGCCTTCACTTTTACCATGGTAGTGAAGTCTTTGGCAGTGCCATTTGGGTCATACTGCCTTCCTGGGAATTTAGGTAAATTTAGAGATTGCATGATCTTTGCTTCTTTGAATGCATGCCCCAGATCGTGCAATGTGAATGCTCCACACTGTAAAGGAAATGTAGGCCAAATGGCCTTTTTCACTTCCTTTAATCCTTTGCTCAGCCCACCCTCACTAGCTGTTTGATAGGCTATCTCTCTAGCCATCAATTTGTCTGGAACATAGTATGGGAGGACATGAGGTGAGGTGATGCTCCCAAAAACCCTGATATATGTGAACGTTTCCTCCCCAAACCATTTGGCCACTGGGAGGATATCTACCTCACCTTCCTTAGAGAACCTAGGGGCATCTCGGTTGTAATCCTATTTATGGATAGGCAGCATGACTCCATGACAAATTTTGTAAAAATGCGGGGGAAATTGAGACTCCCACATGTCCTTATGATATATATGAATGGGAAGTGGATTTTCACAGTCCACTTCCATCCAATGATAGGAAATTTTGAACCAAAAAAAATTGCATCCATCACATAGGCACTCATAAAAAATGGAGGGTAAACCCTCGTTGAGATACTCGTTTTCCTCCTATAATAGATTATTTCCTTTGCTAAATTATCAGATAAAATTTGGGCCTAATTCATTATGGTTGTGTTTAGGACTGCATCTATTAATGGCAGCCATTCAGGGGAAAATTTAGTGATATCGAGCTTGCCAAACATCCTACGTAGCATGGTTGCTACAAAAATATGGGGAGGAGAAATAGATGCAGTAGAGTACATACCCGCTTTGTCCTTTTTGATCTTGCCCTCATTATTCGACCAAGTTTGGGTGACATCTGCTGGGTCCTTGTTCTCTTTGGCAAACTTCTCAAGGAACTGTTTGTTGTAGATGGCTTGTGGCTGTGGTAGTGGTACATAAGCCGTAGGTTGTGTTAGTGTCGGTCTTGAAAGCCCTCCATCAGTGATCAAAAAGCTCTTTGCATTTGCATTAGTAGGTGTCTCATTAGTGTCAAATTTTGTATCCCGTTAGGCATGCCATAAACCTGATGGAGGAGCTGGTCTTTGTGCCCCTCTTGGCTTTGCTGGATCAGGTCATATCAGTTATTACAGTTTTTCAAGCTTGTCTTGATGTGTCTTATTGTCACATTCCTAGGTCTAGGGTTTTGGTCATTTGTCTCTGCAAGGTCATGTCTCTGAAAATCCATGAGTACTTAGCAAGCCAGAGGGAGGTTAGTTAACATGTTTCTTCGATATTTTTATCTTGTACATAAATTTTTTACCTTGGATTTAAAAACTCTGTTTTTAAAGCCCAAGGTCATTTGCTCAGTTTTGTAAATAAATGATGAAATTTCAAAGTTTTCAAAAAGACAAACTGCAACCCTAGTCCCCTTGCCAAGGTCCTTCAGATGATCTACCTGCAAAAAGAATCAAGTCAGAGCACTCAAAAAGTCAAATTCAGGATAAAGGAAAACAAAATCAGTATTTTTTAAAAAAAATGTCAAAAAGAAACCTTATAAAGTGGGTTTATGGATGAAATTTTTTCAAATGAAGTTTATAAAAGATATGTGCCCTCCTTTCACTCTCATTGTGCATTTGAAAATCTTGCAAGAGAGAGTTTGAGAGAGTGATAGGCGAAAGGAGCAGAATTGCAGCGATTTCGGGCAGCAGAGCAGTGCGAGACCCGTTGAGAGGCCTGCGAGACCCGTTGGGCGGTGCGAGACCCGTTGAGCGCCCCTCCACAGTGCAAAAATATAACTGGCGAGACCCGTTGGGCGGTGTGAGACCCGTTGAGCGGCCTGCGAGACCCGTTGAGCTGTCTTGCTGAAAACTTCAAAACAATTGCCCAATCTTCCTCCAAGTCATCAAATTTGTTCAAGCATAGAGTTCAGCATTTTTGCAGGCAGAAAAAGCAGTTCAGTTTGTCCACTTTGCTCCTAAACCATGTCAGAAACTGAAACTTATGAGAAAAATGATGAACATGAGCAAAATGATAACCATTCATCATCTACAAAGGTTGAGGTACAAAGGAGAAAAATCACTATCACTATTGGGCAAGGATGCATGTCTGCAAGGCTAAAATGAAAGTTTTTCAAAGGAGGTTGAGCGAAGCACTAAAACGGAGAAAGAGGCCAAATCTCCTCCGTATCTTGGCGGAGGAATCCCTCAAAGATCATGGCACTCACTAGCATCAGCTATAGCACAAATCCCAAAAATTTCTGAGAATTTTGGGTAATTTTGGAATTTTTTGGAAATTTACAGGTTTTGGCTTCTCAAAGGGTCTCGCCCCCGGCGAGACCCTTTGTTATCGTAGTTCCGTTTGGAAAAAACTCAGCATTTTTGGATTTGGCATGAAAATTTACACTTGCTCATCCATTAGTAAGAAATTTCATCGAGTTCTGGGCCTCCAAAAGGTCAAAATGCATGCGAAATTTGACTTTCTGCCCCTTTTTTGAGTTGCAGAAACCAGTTTTGGGAGAATTAAGCTTTGATAGGGCAAATGACCTCCAAATTCAAAAATTCTAGTTGGGTTGGAAAGTAGACTCGCAGACCTTACCAACGAGCTATCCTGCACCCAATTCTGATAACGGGAAGGCCTCCAAACAGAGCTGCAAAAGTGTGATACCCGTTGAGAAAAGGTGTGCGACCTTTTGAGGAAATTTTGCTAGATTTGACCAGTTCAGCCCAAAAAACGCAGTTTGGCTTCAGTTTGATTTTTTTGGGGTAAAAAATGATTATCTTTGATGTAATTATGGCAACTCTAAGACACTTTTACTCTTTTTTAACACTTCTAGAAGATTCATTCATGTAAAAGGGTAAAAATTAAATGCATGAACTGATTTCCAAGTTTATAGAGGCAAGTTGTTTTGACTGCCTATTTTGTAGTGCTTAGTTTAGAATTTGTTCAAACTACCCCTAGGATAGTGAGCTCGACTCCTAGAGGTGGGAAAAGAGGTTAGATCATCTATATTATGTACTTTCATACTCATTTTCATGGTTGGACTCTTGAGGGAGAAGCTATCATTGTATTATTTCACTGTATCTCTGCAACTTTTGGCTAAGGAAGACCAGGGTTTTGCAGTCCTCTTTGGGATTCTTGTGAACTCATGTGTTGATGGTGTGTTTCTCAATGTTCTTTTAAGATTTTTTATGTGATTCA
>APFE030909191.1:0-72818 GCA_000404065.3 Pinus taeda | reverse complement strand
AGTCCTTTTTGGGATTCTTGTGGTTACATGTATTGATGGTGTTTTTCTCTATGTACCTGTAAGTGTGTTATGTGAATCATTTCCTTTCTTTTCCTTCTACATATTAAACAAATAAAGTGTTAAAGTAAGAATTCATGACTGTCATGCTCTGCTTTTAAGTTTGTTTAATTTCAATGTTTTCTACTATTTAAGGAGGATTCAAAGTCATTGTTTGCCCTCCTTAGCTCCTCACCTCTCTTTCTCATCCATTCACCTCAGCTAAAGGCATCAATACAGTCTCCTATCTCGCCCCAAAGAACCCCCTGCAGAAACTGTGTCAAATCCCCGCACCCAAAATTGCCACTTCCTCAATTTGCCACCAAAAGCCCAAAAATTTTAAAATCAATCTTTCTAATCAGTTTACTAGCCTAATATCAGTGTTACCTTATTGGTCATCTTATCCATTGAAGATTTTACGAGATAGACCGGAGAGAGCCTTCTCCTGCCCCGTAGGGCTAGCTACGAGGCTAAAAGGTTTGATGTTGCCTTGAGGTTTGCCTTTTTCAGCCTAAGGTGAAATTTCAAGCGCTAACAAAACCCACATTTACGACACAAAATGAAGCAAATGATTTTCCAAAGGTGAAAATGATATGATGGTACAAGGTTTAGGAATGGCAGTCATGAAAAAATGGAGAGTGAAGGTATTGCAGTGGATGAGGCATTAGCTGGGTTCGTGAATTCTCTGAATGACTTCTCTTGAACATATCGGTGACACTGAAAAGGATTGGTAGTGTTAACCCCAAAAATGGATGGTACGGAGGACCAATGGTGATGTGACCGGCGAACAAAATAACTCAACCTGACTCAATTATGGTGATGGAGTGAAAGCATCATGTTCAAGAGCAACCTACTACCAATGAAGTTCTTCAAGTTTTCTTCCCTTTTTCCCCAGTCATTGCTAACCAATACCTCTTTATTTTTGTCAAGATTGAGGATGATAACATATGCTTGTTGTATAATTTTCCCTTCTAGCAAACCTGTCACTACGTTTTAACGAGCCTAGCGATAGTGAAACTCGCTCTTGTCCAGATGGACAAGTTTGTCATTATTGTTTTAACGAGTTTAACGACAAAGATAACTCGGTCCTTTTCATGTTTAGAGAGTTTGAAAAGGGGCGAAAAGGAAACTCTAGCAATCCTTTTTCATGGCATAATCCCTTAAGTCTAAAAAAGTATAAAATAATACGAAAGGGATGACTTTTTGATAGTTTTAGTGAGCTGAAAAAGACAAGCGCTCGATCCTTTTGTGGAATGATCACTCAGGTCCAAAAAGATTAAAATGTAGAGGAGGGATGGTGCTTCCCCTTACTTTAATGAGCTGGAAAGGCCAATAGCTCGGCAATCTTTTCACATTTTACAAGTCTAAAAAGAGCTTAAAAGAGACTCGTCTTTGAGGAGCGAGTGATGTTTTCAGGTAACAACTGGTTCCAGGTAAGTTTGGAACCTCTCAAACACGGAAGTGTAAAGAGTGTGGCTAACAGAATCACTCATCGCAGCTGTTCCTCAAAAGGGTAAACAATCAAGTGGAAGCGTATGATTGGCCAAAAGAATGGGGGTGATGATGATACACAGCCAAGGCTGAAAAGGTTGATAGCAAGGCAATCACGAAGGTCATTTACCGAGGGTGGATTCATTTTCTAATGAGCTTGAACCTTTAGAAACTATGCTCAGTGGCGGGTTTATTCTTTAATGAGCTTGAACCCTGTGGTAACATTGCTCGCTTTAATAGTCAGAGAAGTTCAATTCACCATTAACACTATATTCTTTCGACGGTCGTACAACCTGTTCAATTACTCCATAAAATTGATTATAAATACAAATACATGCCTGAAAAATGAGTTAAAAACTAACATTTTACTTGAATTACGTGAATAGTAACATAAAAGCAGTTTTACCTCTCATTTTTACCATTTCATTCAAATTTGGGCTTGTTGGAGCTCTGGAGGTGTTTTCCCCCTCAAATTTCATCAGCTGGCTTCAGGAGATCCAGTGGAATATTTTCCACACCGTCAGGACCAAGTAGGAGCTGACCCTGAGCTCTTCAATTGCATTCCATCCTTTTCTGATTTTGAGCAAGTTTTCTTGTTCTTCTAGGCCCCAGGGGTTTGAAGAATTCGTTCTCTCCCCATCCCACCTAGTCTACATCAAAAATTGCAGTGCATACTAAGCTGGCCATTGGCCAGTCAGTATGCATCTCACCCTATACACAGGTAGGGTGCGATGGGTGCAGAAGGGAAAGTTTGTGCAGTGCTTTTCATGAAATTTTTGCCTGTTTTTGCTCAAATCGAGATCCTAATTCATATTTTGTTTGTGTTTCATAGATTCATTGGATCAAGATGGTCATTACATGGCTTGAACATAAGCATGAAGAAGAGGACATGATTTCCTTACATGATCTGGGTATGGTTACTGCATTGCGAAACTATGGCTTGCTCAAATTCTTCTGCATATCCAGCATGGAGGCAACAAATCAATTTGTTGCAATATCTTCTCGATGCATGGGATCCGATCAACCAAGTGTTCCAGATTAGAGGCAAATCCATTCCTTTGACAGTTGAGGATATCTACTTTTTGACTGGGTTATCGAGGCATGGTGCCCCTCTCTCACTATCAGGGCCCGCCCGTGGGAGTGAATCTATGAGCGATTATATTCGTCAGTTTTGTAGAGATGGATCTTAGTTGAGCAGGGATGGAAATATCGGTATTTGAGATGTCTCTAACCAATCCCTGAGGACTATTTTATTCACCTTTACTAGATTGGTTGGTACCGTGGCTCTTCATTTGGCCAACAGATCATATATGCAGTACACCTTGGAATGCCTGGAACCAAAGCTATTCAACTGGTGTGAGGCAGTACTTCCGGTTATAAAAGAACAACTTTCCAAGGTGAAGAATGGAAGATCCAAGAACTTTGGTTATGGTTCCATTTTGACTGCTTTCGCCTTGGAGAGGATTCCACTGATGTAGCCACAATACATTTCACTAGGATTGCCAACACTGTGGGAACCATGGATGCAGAGATGGGTTGACCTCATGGCCAGACATGTTGGCTAGTCATAGATTTCATTCTCTGATGCCTTCTTTGAGTTGTTCTACTGTCAGGAGATGGTCTTCGCCGAGTATCCATACGTTGGGATGGATTTCCGAGGTGACCCAGATTTGGTGCTACCGGCTGGCAAGCAGTGGAGTGTTATGGGTAAAATGATCTGAAGATATCTTTGTTTATTGGTTTTTTTTAATAATGTTCTTGTGTTTTTTAAATGTTATCAAGAATAATCAAACTCATATATGTGTGCAGATGTTGGGCTAGTGCAACCAGCAGCACAACCAAGGGTAGCAGCTACCGTTCCAGTAGGGGAGGCTATAGGGAGGGTTGTCCTTTGTGATCTGGGCATAGCAGAGACCCTTGTAGTATTGTAGGATTAGAACGAGGGTCTCACCCTTGGTATTCAAGATGTGAGGACCGACTAGTTACCTCTGAGATTACAACGCCATACCACTGGTGTGCCGAGTCGATGGACTAGGCTTTTACGTATGATCGCGCAAGTAGTGACTTGCTATCACCAACACCATTAGTTTAGGGTTCTTTTCTGCATTTTTGAGTTTTTGGGTCATATAACAGATTTTGTCCTGGACACAGAACATTCTATAAAAAACTATAAACAGCTATATATATTTTTTATTTTCGGAGCTTTATTTCGGTTAAGTTATGTGATCCTAATGAAAATGTTAATTGAAATGCTTTTTCCTTTATAAATGCTGCAAATGTCTATCTAACACATAATTTTCTAATGAATCAATTAATGTTTTGATATTGAATAGAATCAAACTGCCTTTCCAAAATCCTGACCCTTAGGAACATACGATAGACAGCTGGATTCTGAACGGAATGGATGCCAGTAAGTTGTAGGATGACGAGTTGTGAATCTATCTTGACAACATGTCAGAGTATGCCATGTGCGATGGCATCAGAGAGAAGCTCCATCAATGCGCTGTACTCAACGATGTTGTTCATTGATCAACTAGCCGTTCTTTGCACCTCATTCAGACTCGAACTCGTGCAACAGAGATTTGAAGAAAATGTTGTTTTGAATCTGATACCTATTGAAGGTCTAGCGACATTGAGAATAGTGGTGGAAGACTTCACATAATTAAGAGAAGAAAGAAAGAAATCAATTATTTTTAAAGAGTAAATTTTTATGAAGAGATAAGAATGTAATAGTGAGGGCATATTTTGTAATTTTTGGAGAGATAAGGAATTTACTATTGTTCGTATTTTTTAGAGATAAGGGAATATTTTTAAAACTTATTGTTCAAACCCAAATTAATGTTTTACTTTGAGAGCGATTGAGTAAGTGAACATCCATTTTTTGAAGACAAGTTACCTCAAAGATGTTGTAAAGATGAAGGGTTGATGTACTCAAACAATTAATAAAGACATAATTTTTGTGGTGCTTGTGCCCTAGATCTGCCCGAAATTGAATAAGGGGATCTTAGGTACACCGTGTGTAATGAATGTGTGTACATGACTTGTGTTATATTATGCTTAAACAAATACATGCACATAAGAAAGCTTAAGTATAAGAATGCTTAATCAAGCTTCTGTAATCAAGCTTAAGTACACAAGCACAAAGTGTCACATCATCAACTTGATAAGATGATCATCCAAGCAAGCACATTTCACATCATGTAATCAAAGCAATCATGTTAAGGATGCTACAACATCAAAAATTTCAAGCCAAGATGACATCAACATCATCAACACTTTTTGTATCACTTGCAGATAAACATTTTGTAACTGAACTATACGGGTGCATTCTCCATTGTAACTGACGCCCTAATTTGAATTGTTAAGGTAAATACATTAAGTCAAGTAAGTCTTCAACTGAGTCATCAAGATTGAACTTGTCATTTGTCTCTTGGGTGCATTTTCAATAGTGTTCAACACCCTTCCTTTTTTAAAAATCATCACATTTAGTGAGTACATTCAAGAAAGCACAAAGTGTCAGTAATCAATCAAGCAAGTTCAAGCAAGCCATCTAGCAAGCAATCATGATCAAACGAGTGTGATTTCTAGTATTCTATTCTTCAAGTGAGCATCAAATCAAGCCATTGTTTAATGCAAGTGCAATAAGCAATAAATCAAAGGAGCGTGTCATTCAAACAAAAAAGCAAGTGAGCATGTCATTCAAATAACCAAGGAAGCGAGCATGTCAAAATCAAGTGCGAAAGTTCAAAGCATGACATCTACAACAAACGAACCAGTGTGAAGTTGATTGAAGCATTTGTTGAGCATTAGAGAAGGTATGTAATTGCCACTTATTTTGTAATCTGTTCCTTCAATTCATAACTTCTTTACATTATGAAATGGGCATATGATGAAGGATTATGATAAAGTTTAGGAGATTTGTGAATAACCTAAAATGACTAATTATTACCTTTTCGTATGTAGAAAATGGAAAAAATGGAAGATCGCCATTCCAAAGGAAAAGACAAGATGAAACCAGCTGTTATCCCTTTGACAAGGAACCACATCCAAATGAGGTAATCTATATTGGAGTGCATAAGCCAATAAAAGGAAGAGGAGATACCAAATCAGTGCAAGAGAACGAAGGGATAACTGAGAAATAATGATATGGAAAATCCCTCAGGAAAAGGATCCTGAGGGATCGCTACCTTAAAGAATATCTGTATCTTTGGTATTTCCACCTGGCCGCTATAAAAAGGGGCAGGATTGCTAGCCCAAGGGGTGGACTATTATTGTTTTATAGAATTCACTGTTGTAACTTAAACTTTGATCATCAACTCTTTTTAAAGAGATATTACTGTAACTCCATTGTCATGATTAATACATGAACTTTGTTGTTGTTCTGTCTTTGATTCTAGAGTAATCATAGCAGTGCATACCTGGAGGCTAAGGGCTCGGCCCTAGTGGATCACTTGCTTCTTGTACCATTATTTTCCAATTCCAAGTCATGTGTGGTTTGATTTCTCTTATTTGCTTCGTTCAATAATCTGCTATTCCTTATCATTTCATGTATTGGCTCTATTATATTTCATTCATATTCAAATAGTAAGGTTATCTTCTGTAACTGGAATGTTATGTTGTTCATTCTGAATTTATATCACATTGCCATTCCTTTACCGATTGATATTACTGTATAACATTGTGGTTCCATTACTGGTTACCATTACCGTTTGTTTATAGAGTAATAGTGTTGTGTATTTATAGATCAGTACTAGTGTCGATTTAGCTACGGTTTACCTCTAAGTATGATTGTTGTTCATTGGGATTGTTGTTCCATGGTAACTACAATTGTTATTTCTTCATAACCGTGATTAATAGTTGTTATGCTGAAACTCAGATTACTACTTCCCTCAGTATAGACACGCTGTGTGTAACATTCGATTTAGCTTTTTGTGCATTTACATTTGATTCAGGTTGTTGTTCAATAGTTTGTAAACTTACCTTAGTTTGTTGTTCCATTTTCGGTTTGCTATTCAAAGCATTTTTGAGGTAAAGATTGTTGCTTAATTCCTTTAGATTACAATTGTTTCTTAATTCATATCTATATGTTAAAGCTTTGTTGTTCAATCTTTTTAAAATAGATTAGTTGTTGTTCCCTTTCCTGTTAATTGAATTATCATTTCAAGTAATTACTTTGGTGCGAACATACCGATATGAAACTGTAGTGAACATTGACTATTGTTATCCAGTTCCCAGATTGATGATCTTCTCCTTGATTGCTTTTCAATTGCATCAGTTTACAAAGGGAAGAATTATCATTACTGCACCCTTGACTGATGAAGTGTTGTAGTTTCTTAAATGAATGATTTAGTTACAAAGCATTTCAAGTACTGTCCATTACATTTAGAGTTTGTTTCCAGCATTTATTTACATTTGCAAAAGCACTATATTACTAGCATTACTCTTGACAAGTGACCGCCTCAAACTGAGTACACTCTTTGAGATAACAAATCGTACCTGGATTGATAATTAATGTAGGGTAAATAGAGGTTAAAAATACCTTTTTTATTGCTCGACATTTTGGGGCTGTTGTCGGGGAAGAGTGTAGCCATTTGTTTCCTTTGAGAGTAGTGCAAGTACCTGCTAGGAGAGAATTGGGTTTTAAAAATGCAAGGTAAGAACCTGCGTATGGAGCATGTAACAGCCCTGCTCCCCTTCCCGCTTTCCTGCAGATTTTCTATTGTTTTGGGTAGAAATCAACATTTTATTTGTGTGCATGACTAAGCAAAAAAAGCCTGAAAAGAATCTTAAACCGCTACCAAAGCTTGATAAAGGTAAGGAGCTGGTGACCCTTAGCCGATCGACCTTTATAGGCGAAATCCTTAAAAAAGCTGAATCTTAGCCTTCAGTAGGACCTAGAAAAGTTGCTTCTAGATAACCTACTAGTTCCCTTCGGGCCATAGGATCACCATCTATAGCCTTTGTTGAGGTGCACAGCCAAACTGAGGAGCAAGATTTTCAAGAAATTGAGAATTCTAGCCCAAAATCATTGCAAGAAGGGAACCTTAGTAATCTCTACGAAGGGAGAGGAGAAATAGGGGAAACTGAAGAACCAAGATCTCCTCTTGGAATAATTTATCCATTAAGCAACCGAGATAAGGGAAGTGATGCAAAAATCATCCAGAACGAAGTCGAAGAACCTCAAGAGCTAAAATCCCCCCAGACATTAGGAACTCTCATCATCCTAGACAAAGGGAGTGCTATTAAGGCCATTCCTATTAAGGCCATCCTTGCTCCATCTAACCAACCTAGGAATACCCTCTTAGATATCCTGGAAGGTTATTGGCACATATTTGACCAAATGGCCCAGAACCAGCCAACCCCCCAAACCTCCAAACTGCAATATCCCATTGTAGATACTGCAATCAATGCACCTATGAAGGCAATTCCTCTCCAGCATATTCCTACATTTCATGGCCTAACATCGGAAGACCTAGATGCATTTTTGTTTGAATTCAATGTGCTGTGAAGGGGATATGACTATACCACTAACCCCCAAAAGCTGAAACTATTTCCCTCTACATTAAAAGGAGTTGCTTTACGATGGTTTATGGGGTTGGGTGGAGGTGTTATAAATGACTGGGATTAGATGAAAGGTGCTTTCCTAAAGAAATATCAGGATTATTGTAGGTCCAGAGTGTTAAAGGATGAAATATTTCAGATGGTAGCTAGACATAATGAAACACTAGAAGAATATGTTGAACGTTTTCAGTATAATCTTCAAAAATCTCCTTATGCATCATTACCCTTACTTGACAATGTATTAAAAACAACATTAATTAAAGGTATGAAGGAACAATGGATTGAAACACTAAATATGATGGGAAAAGGAGACATCTATCAAGAATATTTTGCTAACATCATTGATTTATGTATCAGGAGCTCACGAGGCAACATAAGGCTAAAACCAACAGAACATGACAGGTTTACAAGGGACAACGAGATCTCTGGAGAAGGAGTAACTCGCACAGAAATTGGAAATCTACTAGAAAATTTCAAAACTGATATATTGGGGACTCTGACAACGCAGCTCGATATTATGCAAGCCGAACAGAAACAAGCAGAGGCAGAGAAAAATCTGGCAATGTTCTGTCCCAGATGCAGAAAGAAACATAGCCAAAAAGAGTGCTCATTAGATGCATTTCAAGTTTGCGCTATTTGTACAAAAGACCACTCTATGGAGAGCTGCCCCTCACTTCTTGGTTTGAAAGTAGTATACAAAGAAGCAGAAGAAGAACCAAAACCAATGTACCTACTTAATCAGCGCCATCAATGGCAGCCGTGACAATCAGGTATGTTCCTCGATCCAGCTTTTTATTTCCAGCCTCCACAATATCATGCTCAGCAATATAATACAATGTGGCAAAATCAACCTCCCTTCTCAAATTGGTCACAACAACCATTTCCTTCATCATCACCATGGCCGAATCAAGTAAGCCAATCTAATTGGCCAAATTTTCCCTACACTCTAGCATAGTGGCAAAACAATGTGTATCCAACACAATGGTCCCCTCCCACTTCGCAGAGTCAAACCTGGCAGACAAACTGGCAAGGACCAATGAATAAGCTAGTAGTAACCATTCCACTCCCTCAACCTACATTGCCAGCACTATAACAAAATCCCCATTCCAATTTAAGACCACAACTCCCAGCCCAACCCAACCTTAACCCAAATAATAGACCGGTTCAATCTGTTCAAATAATTGAAACACCAAAACTAGAAACCGATCTAAGGGAGTGCAATGACCTTCAATTAAAGTTTGGGCACATCATAGAAACAGAGGGAGATAAAAATGTTCAAGTTGAAAATCAGTTACCCGTAGAACAACCATTACAAGAAGAAGATGTGGTTCAGAAATAGACTCATGACCAAGCAACCACATCTTCTCCCCCATTCCCGGAACGATTAATCATATCGTGCCCTATAGAACACTCTGATTTTGATATTCTGGAAGAACTAAAGAATTTGTACATAAAAATCCCACTCCTCCAAGCTATCCAAGATATCCCAATATATGCAAAGACCATCAAAGAGCTATGTATAAAAAAGCCAAGGAGGAGAATAACAAATAACCCAACAGTCCAAGTAGTTGGCACCTTATCTGACCTGTTATCAGGAAGAGAAGCACCTTTCAAATATGAAGACCCAAGAAATACAATAGTGACAGTACAAATCAATGGACAAACCTTTTCAAATGCCTTAGTTGATTTAGGGGCTATAATTAATATCTTAACAACCACCACTTGTCAAAAACTGGGCATTACATTAGTAGAACCAACTTCCACTTTATTAGAATTGGCTGACCGATCAGTGGTTAGGCTGGAAGGCACACTACATGATGTCATGGTATCCGTTGATTCTTGGGAATATCCTGCGGACCTTCTAATAATAAACCCCAAAAACCAACTTGATGGACATCCGTTAATTTTAGGCAGACCTTGGCTTGCAACCACTGATGCTTACATTGGTTGCCAACAAGGCAGTATGACCATAACTAGACGGAGTAACATCAAGAATCTAGCCCTATACCCTCCAGCCCAGCCAAGTGTAACGATAATAAAAACTAACAGACATCCTGTATCATACCTTACTGAAAATATTAGATCCCCATTAACCATAGAAGATGCCCTCAATTTCAAAGATCAAATAGAGGATGATGTGATGAACAACTTCATTAACCAAGCTGAATCCAGATCTCACGTACAATGTCACATGATAGAGGCAGCATTTGACAATGAACTAGAAGAAGATCCTCTCAAAGACACTCATGATAAAACAATACCTACTACCTCTGTTTCAAATAGCAAAACTATAGAGATTGAGCCAAGAAAAACTTTAAACATCAATAATAATCTGACTCGTGAACAAGAAGAGAAGCTGATCCAACTACTAAGAAAATACAAGGAAGCTTTTGTATGGGATTATCCAGACATGAAGGGAATCGATCCCCAACTATGTACACACCACATTTATACAAAAAAGGATGCGATACCTATTCGCCAACTCCAAAGAATACTTAACCCTCATCTAAAATACATTGTGAAAGCTGAACTACAAAAAATTTTCGATGTAAACTTTATTTATCCAATCTCCAATAGCAAATGGGTCTCTCCACTTGTAGTGGTGCAAAACAAGAATGGAAAGTGGAGGATTTGTGTAGATTACAAAGAATTAAATAAAGAAACCTAGAAAGACCACTTTCCCCTTCCATTCATTGACCAGGTATTAGATACATTAGCAGGAAAGAAATTCTTTTATTTCTTGGATGGCTTCAGTGGATACAATCAGATTTAGATTGCCCCTAAAGACTAGGACAAAACTACTTTTACCTATTATTGGGGAACGTTTTCCTACAGTGTTTTACCCTTTGGTCTATGCAATGCTCTTGCCACATTTCAAAGGGCTATCATCATAATCTTTTCAGATTTAATAAATGAAGGGATCTAAGTATACATGGATGATTTCACACCATACGAAGATGATTTCGACCCAGCCCTAGACACATTAGAAAAGGTGCTACAACAATGTATCGCCACCAGGCTCTGCTTGAGCCATGAAGAATTTTATATGATGATGACTAAAGGACTCATCCTAGGCAGCTGGAATACAAGTAGATCCGGCCAAAATTCAAATAATTTTGTCAATACCTACTCCTATTAGACAGACAGAGGTACGCGGCTTTCTTGGATTTTCTGGTTATTATAGGAGATTTATAAAACATTTTTCTCAAATAGCTGCATCTCCATACACACTAACAGGGAATATTGATTTTTTTTGGACAGATAAATGTGATCATTCTTTTGAGGATCTGAAAAAGCTTGTGTCAACAGCCCTAGTGCTCAAAGGTCCAAATTGGGACCTACCATTTCAAATTTCATCAGATGCTTCAGACACAGCTATTGGAGCAGTCCTTGGGCAGGAAGAAGACAAAAAACCATATGCAATCTATTATATTAGCAAGAATTTGTCTCCTACTTAGTTAAACTATACTATTAATGAAAAATAATTTTTAGCTTTAATACATGCTATAAATAAATTTAGGAATTATATCACTGGATATCCTATTGTTTTATATATAGATCACTCAGCCATAAAATATTTAGCAAATAAACCAATTACAAATGGTAGAATAACAAGATCGTTGATTTTATTGCAGGAATTCGACATCACAATAAAAGATCGTCCTGGGAAAGAAAATCTTGTAGCTGACTTTCTCTCATGAATGCCAAAGCCAGTGGATGCAGCAGCAGTCGAAGATCAATTCCAGATGAACATTTGTTCGTTGTTACTGTCAAAACACCCTGGTATGTTGATGTTGCAAATTATTTAGCAGTAGGAAAATTACCAAAACATCTGACCCCCAATGAACGAAAATAGATCGTGCAACATAGTACCCGATTTTCTTGGATTGGGGGCTACCTCTTTCATACATGGGAAGATTTGCACATCAGAAGATGCATTCATGAAGATGAAATATTTGACATTCTGAAAGCCTGTCACGATGGACCGTGTGGCGGACATTTTGCAGATCGAAGAACTGGTCACAAAGTTCTACAAACAGGGTATTACTGGCCCACAATCTTCAAAGATGCAAAGAAATTTGTTCAAGCTTGTGACAATTGCCAAAGAGCAGGATGCCCTGGACAGTTCGACGAAATGCCTTTGAACCCACAACTAGTCATTGAACCATTTGAGCGTTGGGAACTTGATTTTGTTGTTCTGATCAACCCATCATCAAACCAGAAAACATATATTTTGGTAGCAATGGAATATGTGACCAAATGGGTTGAAGTAGAGGCACTTCCAAGAGATATAGAGGATTCTGTCATTCATTTCCTATTCGAGATATTTGTGTGATATGGCCTCCCAAGAGACATAATCACAAACGGGGGACCATAGTTTTCTGGCAATAAAATTTCTGCAACATTAAAAAACTATCATATTCAGCATAAAATTACCACTCCATACCACCCACAGGAAAATGGCCAAGTAGAGAGCACAAATAAAGTAATAGAAGCAATACTAACAAAAACCATTGAGTCACATAAACGTGATTGGGCTACAATATTGCTAGAAGCATTGTGGGCATACAAAACAACATGGAGAAACACTACCGAGTATTCACCATATCAGCTAGTATTTGGAAAGGAACCCATCTTTCCAATAGAAATTGAAATACAAACCTTAAGAACAACACAAAAAGTCGGTCTATATTTAAATGAGGCTCAGATTAATAGACTACAGCAAATCAATGAGTTGGATGAAATCAGGCTCTCCGCTCTTCAACATACTGCATTAATCCAACAAAAAAGAACAAAATGGCATGATGCCCTCATCAATAAGAAAGTCTTCCACGAAGGAGATTGGGCACTCCTATACAATTCCAGGTTTCAGGATTTTCCAGGGAAACTTCAGACTCGCTGGCTGGGACCATATGAAATCCAGAAGGTACATGACAATGGCACCATTACTTTAGCTACCATTGACGGCTCTGGACATACCTTTAAAGCAAATGGCCACTGAGTTCGACTGTATTGCAAACCACTTACTCAGAAATCCTTTTACCAGCAACTCTGGGAAGACTCCGACGTGCAGATTCTGGCTGAGGAAGAAAACTCTTCCTCACCTTTGGTTCACTAAGTGATTTGATTGCTTTTAAATTTTGTACATAATTAATTTTGTTTTATTACTTTCTATACAGATTTCTGCATTTTTGCAATCTTTGCATTCTGCAATTCCTTTTCGAAGGAACAACATTTTCACCACTTTGCTGTTCCTTTTTGAAGGAACAGCACTGTGCATTCTTGTTGTTCCTTGCGGAAGGAACATCATTTTCATCACTTTGCTGTTCCTTTTCAAAGGAACAACACTTTTGCATTTTGTTGTTCCTTTCCACAGGAATAGCATTTCCACTATTTTGTTGTTCCTTTTCGAAGGAACAACACTTTTGCATTTTGCTATTCCTTTCCGAAGGAACAACATTTCCACCATTTTTTGGTTCCTTTCCGAAGGAATAGCATTTCCTCCTTTTTGTTGTTCCTTTCCGAAGGAACAACACTTTCACGTTTTGTTATTCCTTTCCGAAAGAATAGCACTTCTGCATTTTTGATGTTTCTTTCTAAAGGAATAGCATATCCGCATTCTTGTTGTTCCTTTCCGAAGGAACAACACTTTCGATTTTTGCTGTTCCTTTATGAAGGAATGGCACTTTCATTTTTTTGTTGTTCCTTTCCAAAGGAACCGTACTTTCATTCTTTGTTGTTCCTTTCTGAAGGGACAAAACTTTCATTTTCTGTTGCTCCTTTCTGAAGGGACAACGCTTTCGTTTTTTCGTTGTTCTTTTCCAAAGGAACAACACTTTCATTTTTTCTCTTCCTTTTCGAAAGAACATCATTTTTGTATTTTTTGTTTTCACTTGCTTTATTTGCTATTCCGATTAAGGAACAACTATTGTTCCTCTCAATGGATAGCAGTTTCGAGCATGTTTTTTTCCTTTTTGCTTGTGGTTTTTGTGTGCAAATATTCTTTTGCTATCCCTCTAAAGAAACAACAGCTATTCCATCTTGAGAACAACACTTATAGAATGCATTTTTCTTCTTTTTTGTATTTGTGTTTTACCATTTAGAGGATTTTTTGTCAATGATGGTCATTTAAGGCACAATTATACATTTATGCAAGAATACAAAAACTAGAAGATACTGAAATCAACAAATCACACAAAAATTGTCATCTTTAGAAGAAATTTCTTTGAATTGATAAGATAAAAGAGGAAAGGACACAGCTATTGATCACCTTGTTGTCATTATTTTACTAATACCAATATGATTGATTATTTTTATCATGATGGTTCTTTCTAAATCCCCATAATTCTCTTTGATCATTATTATTGAATAAGAATAAGGACAAATTTTTCTCTATTGAGATGTTCAGACTTCCTCCACCATCCCTACTCTTAAGCAGTTTTGAACCACCCTTTGTATATAAATAGGAAAAGTGTTATATAAAAGAAAAGAAGAAAAAGAAAAAATGTTTATCTATATGATTACTAACATGATTTGTCAGATGAAGGATAGGGGGTCTCATCAAGAGCTAACCTACCATGATCATAAGGAAGAAAGTGAAGTGGCATTCCCACTATGGCCACCAAACTAGGGATATGATCCAAGAGGCACATAAGAAAAATAAAAAGTCCTTGGAACAAGAGGTCTCATCATGAGCTGGCTTGCCCACCTTTCACTCCTTCCTGGTGAATGGCATCGTGATTCATCTGGTTACCAAGCCAGCACAATGGCCTCCATTCTTACATTGCACAACACTTTCCTAGGCATACACAAAGGATTATGGTTCCAAGGGTGAAATAAACAACTCTGTCAAGGTTATGGACACCTGTGGGCAACAGAGCTCTGTTTATGGTATTGAAGTCATATTTCTTACACCAATAGTAATTATAAAACCCTCCTTCTTATATCTTTATAAGTGCTTTCAAATGAGATTATGTATATAACCCTTTCAAACCTTTGATACACGAAAATCATTTACAAATCAATCATGACGGTAAAAGTCGATAATGACAACATAACAACTTTTATTCACATCAGCTATCCTACATTCCATTTCTTACATCATATCACGGCATTTCCATATTTATTAGCGATTCTATCATACACCTCGATTTTGGTAATCTACTCATTTTTGTAAACATGGCATATCTCTATACATTGTTCCTTTATTCCTTTGTACCATTGCAGTTCAGCACATTGCTCCTTTATTTGATGGCTGAGGATAGCCTATCACATTACAGGGGGGCGCGAGTGATCTCCATAATTCGCTAGCATACGTGTCAGCTCATCATTCGGAGAAATTATGACTCGGGAATAGCAATCTTAACGATATTTTGTTTCCCAATATGCATGGCTTGTTGTTCTGATGCCATTTCCGTGTTTTTCTCTACAAAAACTAGCAGTAAGTTAGAAATTTGAGCAGCTTGCTGTTCCATCATCTTCTCTGTGCTTTCTTAACAATGAGCTAAAAATGTGAACATCCTGTTGTTCCATTGTCGTTTCTTTGTTTTTACAGTGTGCTAAGTGTGAATAAGATGGGAGGAAGATCAATTCGTAGTGAGCCACAGGGTGTTAATGGTCTCTAATGCTGCACGAGAAATCTTAGCAAGGGCAGGATGGATAGCTTACCTTAACCGTCTATAGCAATCCAATGAGATGGTGGCAATCGAGTTTCTGCAGAACTTGCAAGAAAATCATTCCATGGTGAGAGGGAGATAGATAGCAGTCACTAATGACATAATTATAGAAGTTTCGGGACTGCCAGTCGCTAGACCTGTGTGGACTCTGAAAATGGTGAGATTGCAAGATGCCATAACCATCTTCCAGGATGAAGGGAAAAACCTTATTTTCAAAGGTAAAGGAGTCCTTCCGGAAACCCTAGGAGAGTCATGGGCAGAATTGGAGAGAATTATCTAGAGCTACATCACTTGCAATGGCAGAAAAAACGTGGTAAGACCATGCCATCTCAAACTTTTAGCCGTGTTAAAGCAAAAATGTGCTGTGAATTTGCCTGTGTCTTTAAATTTTTTATTACATGATGTTTCCCGAAGCATGAAGAAATATTGTCATGTAGAGTCAGTGGTAAGCCAACATGCGTTAATATGACTGATAGTCAGCTATAGTCTTTCCCAATAGCAGAGTAGTTGGGAAGAGTTGATTTTCTTAATAGATGGGGGACTGGCTTTGCTAGCCCCAAAATGAAAACATATTGCGAGTACATCGAGCAGACCACTGAAATAAAGAAAATCTGTTAGGTTGGCAAGAAGCAGAGGAATGCTGGGAAATTCCAAGGGAAACATTAGTCAACCTGTGGAAATACATGATTCAAAAGACGAACAACTCCCACAATTAGAAGGTGGGGAGAACGAAAAAGAATTAGAGGAAAATGATGAAGGAGAACTAGAGGAGGAGACTGAGCAATCCGGTCAAGAAGAAGGGGAGGAAACAGAGAAACGCAGTGAAAGTCCACTGCAAAACCCTCTGCAAGAAGATTAATTGGCCAAAATTCTGGCCAATATGGGCGAATATGTCCAATCTCATAGCCCACTCAACCCCCATACCGAAGAAGGGCCGCAAGAGCACTTTGCTCATGATAAAAGTGCATCCGAGGAACCGTGTGATGAGGAGGAAGAAGAAGAGGATCACTCTGCTCATGATAAGAGTGTATATGGGGAGAAGAGTGACGAGAATGAGGAAGAGGAACAACCTATTCCTAGTCAGAATACACTCAAAGAATTGCATGAAGAAGAAGATGTAGAAGAAGAAGTTACCTAGGAAACAGTAGAACAAACTAGGGTTTCTACCCCTGAAAAAACTGATTAGCAGAACACTGAAGAAGTATCCCAAGAAGGAACCAAGGAAATTCGCCAAGGCAAAGGTACAATTCCTGAGGTACAAAGCCTAGGCCCGAGAAAACAAACGACTGTTCCTTCCAAGAAAACAGAGGAAATTAAAGATTGCGAAAGGAACAGCAGAGATTGCTTAACATGATTAAGCAACTTTGACAATAGATAAGATTCTTGAAAATGGGGAAGAAATCAAAAGGAACCTCTATGGCAAATCATGCAACCACCCAGGCACAACCCCATAAGAAAAAGACCAAGAAGACTCAAGTCCAACCAGTTATTCAAAATCGAAAGGAATAGAAACTGGTTGTTGCAAAAGTAGAAGTACAAACAGACAACGTACTGTCCTGTGATAAGGAAATCCAGACAGAGGCACTATCCTCTAGCGAGAAGGAAACTTAGACCATAAAGACGAGATGTCATAATAAGGAGATCCAAGTAGATCTCCAGCCCAAAATTATCATGTTGGATAATGACCCAAGGATAGTATCTCTGCAAAAAGATTTGGCACAAGCCCAACAAACAATAGAGAAACTCACAGAGGAGACTGTTCCTCAAGAAAAATACCAGAAGTTACAATAGTAGCTTAAAAACATCAATGCATCAAAAATCCAAGCCTTTGAAGGATGGAGAAAGGTAGAGGAAAGAGTCAAAAAGGTAACCCATAGACCATACACAGTCATAAATCAAATGGATACCTTATGTTCTCTATATACTGATGTTCTAGCATTTAGGGAACCTACCAGAAACTATGCTTTGTTTTTAATGGAAAGATATTTACAATTGAAAATTAAAGCTGTCAAGGTAGGAGTACCTAAAGAGATAAAAACCATTGATGATTTCATAAACTATTGTAAGCATTACGGGGTGAAAGTTCAGCGATTATTATGTGAATTTTATTTGCACAATCTTGTATTAGATGGAGAAACAGAACAAAACCCTAGCCCTTTTGTGGGTGATGTCCAACTGTAGCCATTTATTTCTTTTGGTGTTAATCAGATAAAGTGGCTTAAAGCCTACAATGTCTTTCAAAGACAGGAGAATGGATTAGATCTATGGGTGAGGGGTGAACCTAGAGACCCATTGCAATTATGGAATAAACATAGGAACCTAATGAGAACTCAGGGTGTGATTCAAACATTGGGACCTATTCACACAGCAGTCATCCGGCAAGGGGTAGAATACTTCTTTACCATCAAAGAGCTTGCCATAGCAGCAGCCAAACTCCAATACCAAACTTCTAACCGGAATATCCAAAATAAATAACCATTCAATTATGAGAATTTTAAGCTACCTACTGACCGCTTGGGTATCTATGGTGACCTCATTTTGAGAGAAGACCCGTCTTGGTTAGGTTGTAGATCCTGAGCTCCAGTCATTTGGTACCATATACCAGGATATAGAGCCTTATATGAATTGCCTAAAGGTCAGACAGGGCATATTTTTGAATTCTTACCTAGGAATCATGGTTGTAGACCACCTACTAAGAACCCTTCTCCAACCTACTCCCTAACTTCCTTGCATGTAAATTACAATGTTTTCATGAGGGCATGAAAAAGGGTAAGCAGGGGGGTGTGTTGAGCATTAGAGAAGGTATGTAATTGCCACTTATTTTGTTATCTTCTCCTTTAATTCATAACTTCTTTACATTATGAAATGGGCATATGATGAAGGATTATGATAAAGTTTAGGAGATTTGTGAATAACGTAAAATGACTAATTATTACCTTTTCCTATGCAGAAAATGGAAAAAATGGAAGATCGCCACTCCAAAGGAAAAGACAAGACGAAACCAACTATTGTCCCTTTTACAAGGAACCACATCTAAATGAGGCAATCTAGATCAGAGCGTATAAGCCAGGAAAAGGAAGAGGAGATACCAAATCGATGCAAGAGAATGAAGGGTTAACAGAGAAATAACGATATGGCAAATACCTCAGGATCCTTTGATCCTGAGAGATCGCTACCTTAAAGAATATATGTATCTTTGGTATTTCCACCTAGCCACTATAAAAAGGGACAACATTGCTAGCCCAAGGGGTGGACTATTGTTGTTTTATAGAATTCACTGTTGTAACTTAAACTTTGATCATCGACTCTCTTTAAATAGAGATTATTGTAACTCTGTTTTCATGATTAATACATGAACTTTGTTGCTGTTCCATCTTTGATTCTGGAGTAATCACAGTAGTGCGTCCCTGGAGGCTAAGGGCCTGGCCCTAGTGGATCGCTTACTTCCTGTACCATTATTTTCCAATTCCAAGTTGTGTGTGGTTTGATTTCTCTTATTTGCTTCATTCAATAATCTATTGTTCCTTCTCATTTCATGTATTGGCTCTGTTATATTTCATTCATATTCGAATAGTAAGGTTATCTTCTGCAACTGGAATGTTATGCTATTCATTCTGAATTTATATCACATTGTCGTTCCTTTACCGATTGATATTACTATATAACATTGATGTTCCATTACAGGTTACCATTACCGTTCGTTTACAGAGTAACAGTGTTGTGTATTTATAGATAAGTACTATTGTCTATTTAGCTATGGTTTACCTCTAAGTGTGATTGATGTTCATTGGGATTACTATTCCATGGTAACTGCAATTGTTGTTTCTTCATAGCCGTGATTAATAGTTGTTATGTCGAAACTCAGATTACTGCTTCCCTCAATATAGACGCGCTGTGTGTAACATTCGATTTAGCTTGTCGTGCATTTACATTTGATTCAGGTTGCTGTTCAATATTTTGTAAACTTACCTTAGCTTGCTATTCCATTTTTGGTTTGTTGTTCAAATCATTTATGAGGTAAATATTGTTGTTTAATTCCTTTAGATTACAATTGTTGCTTAATTCATATCTATAGGTTAAAGCTTTGTTGTTCAATCTTTTTAAAATAGATTAGTTGTTGTTCCCTTTCCTATTAATTGAATTATCATTTCAAGTAATTGCTTTGGTGTGAACATATCAATATGAAACTATAGTGAACATTGACTATTGCTGTCCATTTCCCAAATTGACGATCTTCTCCTTGATTGCTTTTCAATTGCATCAGTTTACAAAGGGAAGAGTTATCATTATTGCACCCTTGACTGATGAAGCGTTGTAGTTTCTTAAATGAATGAATTAGTTACAAAGCATTTCAAGTTCTTTCCATTACATTTAGAGTTTGTTTCCAGCATTTATTTACTTTTGCAAAAGTGCTATACTACTAGCGTTACTCTTGACAAGTGACCACCTCAAACTGAGTACACTATTTGAGATAACAAATCGTACCTCGATTGATAATTAATGTAGGGTAAATAGAGGTGAAAAAAACCATTTTTACTGCTCGACAGCGTTCACAAAGTGTCAGTGAAGCATTCAAGCAAAGTGATCGTCATCAAGCAAGAATGAAATCAAGAGTTCAAGAAACCATGTTATAAAACTCTAGCAAGTTTTTAAAGCATCAACAATAAGCAATATTACAAGCAATCCTGAATTCAAAGTGAGCAAGCTAACATGACAACACACATTCAACTATCTCAAATTCTTAACAATTTGATTTTATCATCAGTTGGCAACATGGTGAACATTAGCAAAACAACTCTTGCTGATATACAAGTGCATCTTCAACATGCGCATGAAATGATTGAGTTCCTTCAACTGGAGTCAAAACTACAAATAACTGAGTTGCTAGAGAAGAGTGGTGCTTCCAAGTTTTTCAACAATACAAATACAACTGATGATTCCAAGTCACTGATCCAACCAACTTCAAGTGTCGAAGTGGTCCCTAATCTAGTTCAACTTTCTTCCAAACCAATCATCAAGCCATGGGAAGAAATCCAAAGTAACAGATATCGACAAGGCTTAGGATATGTCAAAGATGACGTCAACTTGCATATCCTAGATTATTCAAGGCCATTAAGTTTGTCAGTGCAGGGTTTCTTGCACAAATTACATCGGCTAGTTCTGAGAATGTTGAAGACAAACAAAAATACACACAAACTAAAGTAGCAGACAAACAGAACTACACACAAACTAAAGTTGCAGTCAAACCAAAATGCCTTCATTGTTAAAGAACTGGTCATCTGGAAGATCAGTGTTTTGATCTCCATCCTTGTCACCATTGTGGCAAGTCAAATCATTCATTAGCACAATGCAGCAAACAACAACAATCAACCAGGTTGAAGATCAATTATTCATGGATTGATCCCTGGGAATGGTCATCCACGGTCAGAAGATTGTATAAGTTTTACAATCGAATTCACTCACACATATTGCAGCCAATAGTAAAATGAAGATGGTACTCTCATGCAGTTGAATGGGGGAGTACACCAGTGAAACACTCCTACACCTAAAGGGGGGGAGTTCTGAAATAATTTGAAGAAGATTGTCTCTCCTTTCAGTTGATAAGGGGGGAAAATGTCAATGGAATTGACAGTGGTTGTCAAACTCAAAGTCTCGACAACATTAGAAAATCAGCTAGTGGGCATTTTCATCAGCAAGTGAGCATCAACAAATTCGACAGTGGGTGATCAACATCAAAGTCAACAGTGAGCAGTTTTCAAACACAGCAAAAGAAACTTTGCCAGTGGGCATCATCAACATTTTTTCAATCGACAAAGGATGTTGATTGAAAGCAAAGGACAAATGGATCCTTTTGCAGCTTCGCACGTGATGGAGTTGTTAGAAAAATTTCAGATATGACTTAGACTTTCAGCTAATTCATGTTCTCTTCTGATTAGAGTTTTTTCAGCATCGAGCTTTGGCGGTTTTCTAGGCAGCGTTTTTGAGGATCAACATGAGAACTTGGAAGATGGTTTCTCGTTCTTATTTTGGACTTATCATTGAGGGGGGGAATGTTAGCCTCACTCCCATGTGATGACAATGATTATAAGTCCAAAATAATTAAATTAATTAAAATCAAGAAAGTTGGATTTAATCCTACCTTTCTAGATTGAGTTTGTTCCTCATGGTTAGCAGTCAGTTTAGGCTTAGTTGGTTGAGAGATCCTTTCCAACTAGTTAGGCTCCTAGAGTAGTGTTTGGTTGAGATATTTTCTCAAACATAATGTCCAAGATAGACGTACTATCTTGAGACAAACTTCCTCATGTATTTATTTGTACTATTATCATTCTTTGTACATTGGATTACATTATGAGAGGAATACGATAAGGCTGAGGCCTTTTCCACCATGTCTAATTTGTGTTTATGTCTGTTGTTTATTTTATGAGTGTTTTATTAGTTGTTTAGTATCCTTCATTCATGATTGTGGTTAATGCTTCTATGGACTGTACGTCACCTCTGATATGCCACCCATATTCGAGATATTATTATCATTATTAATTAATTAATTAATTAATTAATTAATAGATAAGTTAAGCATATATACATTTAGAAAAACATGCAGCAAGATTCTTAACCATGGAGATCTACCTCCACTTTACCATGGATATTTTAAATATGTAAATAAGCTTTGTTACAATACCATGGCTTATCGATACAACATACCTAAAAAAACCATAACTCATTTCATATGACACTTGTTCAAATGAATTTTTTTTTAATTAATCAACTTAGTTAAAAAGGAAAAAAGGGCATAACTATTCTGAAAATAAATTTAACCTTTGATTTTTGAATACTATGAAGAATATTCTAGAATATTATGTGGAAGGTAAATCTCTAACATGCACTTAATAATTATTGATAATTAAATTAAAATTCTAAAAGCCCTATTCCAAAATGGACACATATGTCAACATAGTTATTAAAATAGTTGATAGAATAAGTAAATTTATTAACATAGTTGTTTATAAATTTTTTTGTTTTTAAACTTAAAATTTTTAATAGATAAAATAATACTTATTAAAAAAAAATTATAATGAAAATTATTTTTAGTAATTGTAATTAATTCATAACTAGATTATCAATTAAATTGTATATTTATCCTTACGTAATTAATTTTAAATAACTTATTTTCATTATTAGCATGAATACAAGTGCATTATATATATAAGATATATATTATATATATATATATATATATATAATATATATATATATATATATATATAGGCACACACACATACACATGCACATTGAGCATAAACCCAAGTCAATCACTTGTTGCCTAGACCTAAGAGGTCTTGGAATTTCCTTAAGGAAATAGAAAATTTGTATAAATCAGGATAATGAATTTTTAATGTAAATACAAGTGTCTTACTTCTAAAAGGAATCTAGGTTTGTTATGGAAGTTAACCATCTTGGTCATGTGGTACATTGTGAAAGAGACAAGTAATTAGGCTGAAATTTTATGTACTTTCTAGAGAGGAGGACAAATGTAGGAAATCTATTAGGTGAAGTGGCATTAGCTTCTAGAAGAGGAACATAGGAAGATACATGTAATGGTTGTTATTTATAGCCTCCATGATGTAATAGATATATTTTAATTAGTTAAAGGGCATATAGACTGATCTGGAGAGGAGGGATTGGCAAGAGAAAAGGAAAGGGTTGAATCTCCAGGAAGGATGCCCAAGAGAGAGTAAATGGGCCGATTATTGTAAGGTCGGGCCAAATTTTATAGGTTTTCATATTAATGATAATTGTGTGAAATATCCTCTATCTTGTTAGGGTCGAAATCTACCTCAGGCTGAGGTCTAGGGTAACATCAAACCACGCTTAACCTGGTAGCTAGCCCTACTAGGTCAGGAGAGGGCTCTCTCCTTGTCAATCTCAATGAAAATACATCAACGAAGGCTTGAGATGACTGATATAATAACTAATTTTAGGCTAGGTATGTTTGGTCAGAAGAATTTGATTGATTTTAATGGTTGGTTGCTGGATCAGATGGGGAAGGCAGCTTTGGGTCCGGGAAATGAATACGGATTTGCAGAGGTTTCTGTGGGGCGAGGTAGGAAAGTGTTTTAGCACTTTGAAATGAGTGTAATGGTGAGTTTAAATATTGGTGAGGAGCTGGAGAGGGCATGCAAGAGTCATGAGTCGTCTTCAAACAGTAGAAAACATGTAAAACTAAATAAACCCTAAGGCAGAACACTGAAAAATCAATGAATTCTACCTTTTACACTTGATTCATTTAGCTATGAAGAATAAAAGAGATGATGGCACACATAAACATATGATCACTGAATAAATGAGAAGGAAACTATGCTAATTCACATTACCACAAGAATCATACAAAATGTTGTAAAACCCTAGTTTATTTCCTTGCCAAACTGCAGAAATGAGGTACAATAGTGCTCAATGCATCCACAAGAGTCCAACCTTTACAAATGACTGAAAAAACACATGATATAGACCTCCAAACCACCTGTTCTATCCATCAAGGGTCGAATCCATGAGAATATGGGTGGTTTCAACCATATCTAAACTAGGAACACAAAAATAGGCAGTGGAACAACTTGCCTCTAAAACCTAGGAAATTGATTCATTCAACTCTAAACCACCTACAACTGATGTATCTACCTTATCAAGTCAATTTTTATCATTTTTACATCATAGTACATCAATTTACATCATGTAATATCATGAATTTTACCATAAGAGAGAAAAAGTCAAACTGGAAGAAAACTTGGCGAAAAACATAGTTTTTAAGCCAAATCGACACTTTTTCATCCTATGCATAGCACCATTTTTCCAGTGCATAGCGCTTTTTCCAGGCTGCTTTTGGAAGAATTACCCTTCATCAAATTTGCTCCAAGATGGATTGCTGGAAAGGTCAGCCTGTCTACTTTCTAGGACAAGTGGAATTTTTTTATTTAGAGTCCATTTACTCCTCCAAAATTGAAATCTCTCAAGACTGCTTCCTGTGTGGCCAAAAAGTGGCAGAGAGGGAATTTTTTGGGTGTTTTTGGCCTTTTTGGAGGTCCAAAGCTTGTCAAAATTTCCTAGTAATTTCTAAGCATGTATAAATGTTCATAAGGAATCCAAAAATTACAAGTTTTATTCAAATGGAGGTCCCTATCAAAATCGAGCGCCAATGGCGCTACGCACTTGCCAGAAAAAACCTGTTTTTTCCCTGGAAAATTCAAAAATGTCAAAAAGTTCACCAAATTTCTTGAAATTTGCCATGAGTGATCTATCTTAGGTGCTATGCTGGGCCAATGAAGCTTCAGCCAAGATCTTGAACTTATCTTGCTCTTTCTTGCTCCTCAAAGTTCTCCTTAACTTGGCCTTTAGGCTTCTTATCCTTGTTTTACAAATTTTGTTCGAGGCCAAATAGTGATAAGCCATGTGTCGCAACACCTTCTTCTCCTTATTGGCCTTGTCCAACAACTTCTCAATGTGGATATTGACTCTTTCCAACCATGATTCTCGGTCGGCCTCTATTTCTTTCTCTAATGAAGTTAGCTTGATTTTCCTCTTCTTTGCCAATAGCCAGTTTTCCCTTATGTTTTGTAGCTCCATGATTGTTTGTTTGTCCTCTAGTTGCTTCTTTCATTGCTCAAGGTAATTAATAATCCATTTAGCCCTCTTAATGTTAAGTGATAGGCTTTGGATTTCAACTTCCTGATCCTTGATGATCTCATCCTTGAGTGAGCCCAAATCAATGTCCTCGTCCTCAATCAAAATGAAATCTTTGTCTTGGCCTTTAGAAGGCTCTTCATCATGCAATGGTTTCTTTCCTCTATCCTGTACCTACTCTGCTGAAGAAGAAGGCAAATCCCCTTTCACCTTGGGTGAAGATAGCATTTTCCTATTTTCCGGTGAGGAGAACAAGACCCCTTCCACCCTTGGTGGAGATAATACTCATTTGGTAGCTGAAAATAGCCTTCTTGTCCCCTTTTCATAAGTAAAAAATATTGGCACTCCTGTAGTTTGAGTCTCATGAACCTCTGGCTGATTTGAAGCCCCTCCTTCCTCTTGAAACACTGATGGGTCATCCTGAGGGCTTTTGAAAACCTAATGTGAAATGAAGGTATCCCAAGAAATATTCAGCAAGCTCAGCCGATGCAAAACAACAATTTTGATCAATGAAAAAAGATAAATTCTATTGAACTATGGAGGAAGAGGTTTCCTTTGCACAAATGTCGCCGTCTTCTCAATATTTCTGCATATGAAATAGGGGAGGTTCATCTTCCTCACTCTAGTGCAATGCATCAATAATCTAATATGGTAAGTGTACAAGCAAGAAAACCTCCCTTCACAAGTGAAATATTTGATAATGAGCTTCATGAGCAAAGCATAAGTGTCCTATAGGTATCTAAAAGGAAAGACCCTACTGATTTGCTTTTGATAACTAGCCTTGACATAAGGCTCATAATGCTCTTTGCCCACAATCTGTCCTTTGTTCCACTGTTCACTCACATTTTGAATACCTGTTGCTGCAGCTATGGTTTCAAGTGTCAAAGTGAAGGAAACACCTGCTAAGTTCACCTGGCCATTGTGAAGATGAAGGACAAATAGCTTGGCAAGTTCATCGTGGTATTTCACCCTATCCACCATCTCACAAAACTGGTAGCAAGACTGATGTTTAAAACATGTTACTACAAGAGGGCAAGCTAGTAACTCTATGAGTGTGGTGGGGTCCTCCTAGATGTGTTTTCCTCCCTTATGTGGTTTTCTTGGTGCATGAATCTCTTGGGAGGAATCACTCACAGTTTCCTCATCTGCTTCATAAGATAAATCTATTTCCATATTTACAAATGTATAATTTAGAATGATGAGTATGAAGATATTTTCTTAAGTATAGGTGACTATTGTTTTCTTTTTGGGATTTGATGGGTTGACTGATAATATAAGTGCAAAGGAGGGTTTTGATGATAGCAGTAGGGTTTTTAGGGAATGATAGGGTTTAGGAAAAGAGGGTTTGGGGAATAGTGGGAATTATGTATAGGGATTAGGTTTTGGTGATAGGGGGTAAGGTGAGTGTCAATGGGAGAGGAAAATGGGAATGGAATTAAGGAAATTTAGTGTAGGGGGATGGGATGTGGGAAAATCATACAAGGGAGTGAAAACAACAAGAATAACAAAAACCCTAGGCAGTTTTGACAACAAAACTTTGAGGCAATTAGGGTTTCATTTTCTAAGCACTCACATTACCATCATGGATGACAAAATCTCTTGCTAGGGCAAATGGGAGGATGTACTTACTTGTAGAGAGGTTGTTTGCAAATTTGGAGGCTTGGAAAATTGATGGAATGAGTTTTTGAGCTTAACTGACAGATGCACCATGCCAATGCCCAAGTGCGTAGTGCACTTCCTCTGCGTAGCGCGCATTGAAATTTCTTTGCAAATCTTGTGCCCAGTGCGTAGCACCTGACAGGTGTGTCGCACCAGTGCCCAGGTGCGTCGTGCCAGTAAAAATTGGAGTGTTTTGCTGCAACTTTCACTTGTTTCTCCTCAAATGTGATTTTTCCTCTTTCTCTCTCTCTTTAGCACAAATGAGGTCTTCTAACACAAAGATCACTTTATATACATTTTGAATTTAATTTTTCATTTAGAAAAAACCCACTTTCTTAAAGTTGAATTCACTTTGCTTTAGAAACCCTGTTTTTTGCAGTTTTGGCTCTTTTTGTCATTTGATGAACATGATGCTTGGAATTTTTTGTTTCTTTTGCAGTAGTTGGAGTGCTGGAGTTTGGCAAGGTGACCAAGGGTTGTAGCTGAAGTTTTATTACATATGAAAACATTAAAATAACATAAATTTGTACATGAAAATAGAAAAACTTTGTTTTCACCTCAAAATAGAGTTTTGAGGTAAAAACACTTTATGAAGCAAATCATCATTGAAATTTGTGATTTTATGAACTTATTAAACATTCTCATGTGCCTGCTAACCTCTTATTGATCTTTTGAAGACCATGATGGCAAATCCTAGACCCAATGAGACTTGAAAACCCTAAAATGACTTATGCAAGTGTAATGATAAAAAATGACTGTAAATGACCTAAATTTGTGAAAATAGGCCAGCAGGTAAAAATCATGAGGGAAATTTGATAATGAACCACTTCCATCAGTTGATCCATGACCTAATGGAATGCAGCTGATCAGATGGGACACCTAAAATGCATGCAAAAAAGAGAATTTGATCATTGATGGAGGGATGAAGATACCGACACTAACATATCCATTGTGTGTTTATTTCTGTAAGTTTTGTATTAATACTCTATGATGAGGAAAACTACTTGAATCCTCCCATATCTACAACATTCACACATTATAATATTGGTGTAGCAAGACAGTTAGGTTAAGAAATTTAGCCGTCGAAGGAATAAATAGTTTTGGGTTCATATTAAGGACTGTTAGTACAGAGGGAGAGAGAGTTTGAGGCTATTAGTTAACTATGACCATCAAGGGTTTGTATGCTTAATTTTTGGCTCAAACTGATTCATGAGTTTTAATTTCACAACAATGAATATGACACCAAATCTCCATCATATTATTATTAACTCTCAATTTATTTTTTCATGATATTACACAAGGTTGAGTTTCTCATCATGAAGTTATGTTGCATCAAATCTGAGATCTCTATGCCAATATCGTGATTAATAGAGTCAAGTGACAGATAGTTTCATGTCAATTTTCGTGTTATCTCTTCGTAGGAACTTCAAAAAACTTTGTAGCTAAGAACTATTCTAAGTTGAAGTTCTTCCCTAGTGCATGATTCCTTCCGAAGAAAAGTTACACTTTAAGGTTCTACAGGAAAACTAGAGTGGTTTTGTTTGTGGGTGGTATCCACTTCGAACCCCTCCCCCCCCCCCGCCCCCCACTCTTAACCTATGGCAAAAATAAGGGGGGCCAAAGTAAAATTGGGCCACATATCAAGCCCACCTATGATAATATTCTTAATAGGTGTTTGTCCATTAATTATGGGTCTCGTGGTGGTAGTTTCTACTTCAAGCCCCCTTTGTTAACCCACGACAAACCAAGGGGGGAGGGGGGGCATAGAGAACCAAGGCCATATATTTGGCTACCTTAGGATCACACAACTAAAATATCACCAATCATTAAACGAGGGTTCCATGAATTTATTCAAAGGCCTCCTACCTTACTGGTTGTAAGATCCACGACTGCACCATTTGATTTGGTCGCATGTTAGTCAAGGCTTCATAGTAGTCCTTCCTCCAACACTCAAGGTCATATGAGGTGGTCACATGATGAGGATGTGGTAAGCACCTAAAACCTTAATATTTAAGGTTTAATGGTTCTTTATAAACCATGGAGAAATTAGAAAACCTTGACCCAATCAAATCATAGTGTCTGTCAAGTTAGCGGCAAGTCATAACACCTAGTCTTATGGAATTGATCTATTACAAAGCCCTATTACTAAGGATAGTCAAATTGGATTGTGTGTAGTCATAGAATGGTTGTGGTTATGTCATAAAGATGGAAAGCAGTGATGATGAGGTTATGAACCCTTATGCATAGTCTTGATTAAAGGAGATTGTGTTATTTCCATATCAAGGTTAGCACAACCCCAAGGATTCAGTGCTCACATAAAATTGAGCCAAAGAGGAAGAAAGGAAGTGGGATGTCCCTGGTCATCAAATGGAATCAAAACACGATGTTTCTCCTTGGGAAGAGAAGGAGATCCAAACTCGATGGAGTCTGAATTATGAAGGTTGGAGGTTTGAGCAAAAAGAAAGCCTTTGTGTATTTGAGGTAGATATATAAGTGTAGCAGAGGATGTTTGAGGAAATGAATGATATTGCAGTTTAGAGGTTATTCTAGCAAAGAAGAACAACTGGATGGTAATGTTTAACAAGGTCTTGGAAGCATACTTGCAAGTATTGAATCTTATATTTTTCAATAACTTATTGAAAAATGTATATGTTGATTGCAGGTAGCAACATATAAGGTACTATGATAGAAAAATATAACTAGAAGACTATGACAGAGGAATTGAGAGTAGTGAAGATCTCAAGTGAAGAAGATTGTGGAATAAACCCTAAATAAATTCCAACTAAGGTTGGAAGTGTGGAAGAGAGTGGATAAAGCTCTCAAAAGACAAGTGAGTACATGTACAAAAGCCTAACAGAGTAGAGAAGATCAAATGGTTGTAGAGGAGAGAACCAGTGATACCCAAAGGCTAGGTCCAAGAGAGTAGACTTTGGTGAGATATTTTGTAAGAAGGTGAAATAGACTTCTTATAAGTAAGCTAATATATGAGCATGAATAATCTCACAGAGAAGGAGAGAGAGATTATTATGAATATTCATGCTAGAGGTTTAGGAAGAAGCCACAATAAAATGAGTGGTGATGAACTTGAGAGAGAGATAGCTGAGATGAAGGCACATTTTGGTGTGCTAATGGAGCTCCTATAGGAAAGAAACAAAGAACATAGATATGATTTGGTATTAGGGAAGAAGAAGGTGAAATGTCTTGTGTGGGAAGAGAAGCTGAAGCATAGTTTGAGTACTTCGTTGAAGAAATAACTCAAGGATACTAAGTATGGGGGGATGGGAGAGCTCAATCCAACATAAGGATGAAAAGGATGTCGAGAGTGAGATGAAGGGTTTGGAAACTTCAGATCAATTGGAGAATGAGGAAATTAGAAATAAGGTTCAAGGGCTTTTGGATAAGGGACAAATTTGAGAAAGTTTGAGTCCTTGTGTTGTACTTGTAGTTTTGAGCCCAAAGAAGGATGGAGGTTGGAGAATGTGCATAGACTCCGGGGAAATAAATAAAAGAAAAATATGGTATAGATTACATTTATCTTTCATATATCATTTAGTGGATTGTTTGAGTGGTGCAAATTTATTTAAAGTGCATATCACCAGATTAGAATGAGAGAGGGTGATGAGTGGAAAATAGCCTTCAAAACCAATGATGGGTTGTATGAGAAGTTGGTTATGCCTTTTGGCTTAACTAATGACACCAATGCCTTCATCAGACTCATGAAATGGGATCTCAAGGAATTTATTGGTAAGTTTATGATTGTATATCTTGATTAAATTCTTGTCAACAATAATATAGGAGAAATACATTTAAGGTTCCTAAAACTAGTGTTGAAGAAGCTACAACAAGAGAAACTTTTAATAAATATGAAGAGATTTTCCTTCATGGAAATAGAGCTAGTCTACTTGGGTTTTTTGATTTACATAGAAAGAATGAAGATGGATCCAAAGAAGGTAAAACCTATTAAGAAGTGGCCTTCTCCAGGAAATGTTTATGAGGTAAGGATCTTTCTTGGATTGACGAGTTTTTACAAAAATATTATTCAAAATTGCAACTATATATGTGCACCGATAGTAGAAACTTTTAAGAAGGAATAGCAACCATTTGCATGGATAGTGATAGGGGTATTTAGATTGCTAAAGGAAAATGTAACTGAGTAACCTATTCTAACCCTACCAGACATTAGAAACTTTTTCAAGAGGAATGTGATGCAAGTGGGACAACCATTAGATTTTTTTTAAGTAACGAAGATAAGCTCGTCACTTATTTTAGTGAAAAATGAATGAGCCAAGCAAAAATACTCGACCTATGACAAGGATTTTTACGAAATTGTGTAATCCTTGAAGAAATGGAGGCATTACCTTATGCCAAAAGAGTTTTTCATGTACATTGAGAACCATGCTCTACAATTTATAACGAGGCAGGAGAAACTAAATTAGAGGCATGCCAAATGGGTAGAGTTTATGCAAAAAATTACTTTTATTCTTAAAAATATTAGTGGGAATGCTAACAAGGTTGCAAATTCTTTGAGCAAGAGGTGTTTTATTTTGCAAGAAATACAAGTGGGCACTTTGGGATTCGAGCATATCAAATAAATTTATAAGGAGGACCCATAATTTGGAGAAGCTTGTGAAGCATGCGAGAATCCAATGTTGGGGGATAGAAATCCTTAGGTCGAATATACGATTCAAGAGGGAATATTATTCAAGGGTAGCAAATTTTGCATTCCAAATTTTTCAATGAGAGATAAATTACTAAAAAGAACACAGTGGGGGTTTACCTAGCCACATTGGTCGTGATAAAACATATGCTAAACTAAGTTGTTTTTATTTCTGGCTAGGTATGGGGTTTGATGTAAAGACATTTGTGGACAAATGTAGAATTCATTAGTATGCCAATGGAAAACAATAGAATGCTAGTTTTTATCAACCTTTACCCATACCAAGTGGACCATGTGGTGCTACAAGCATGGATTTTGTTTTAGGGTTACCCATAACATAGAGGGGAAATGATTCAATTTTTGTAGTTATAAATACATTCTCCAATATGGATCATTTTATACCCTGTCATAAAAATAGTGATGCAACCCACATTGCAAATTTATTTTTCAAAGAAATTGTGAGACTACATGGACTACCCATGAGTATAGTTTCATGCAAGGACACTAAATTTGGTGGACATTTTTGGAAGACACTGTGGAAAAATATGGGAACCAATCTTAGTCTACCATCCTCAAATAAATGGACAGATTGAAGTGGTAAATAGAATCTTGGAAAATGTTCTCAGATGCTCGGTAAATGAGCACAATAAGAAATGGGATCAATTCCATCCAGATGTTGGATTTTCTTACAATGATTCACCTAACAGGACATGGGGAGGAGCCCATTTAAAATTGTAGATGGCATGTACTCAAGAGGAATTAATAAACTATAACTTTGGAAAATAAAAATTTAGAAGTGTTAATGCAACAAATTAGGGAAAATTTTGTTGTAATTGTAACTAGGTCCGGTCTTCATAAATGTCATTGTATCAACATGTATTTTATGTAAAATAAAAAGAAAATTATTATTATTTTCAAGCATGTTCTTCATGCTTTATTTTGGTCAAATGAAAAAGAAAAAGGGAATGTTCTTCATGACCCTATGAAAAGAAGAAAATTTGAATTTTTAAATTGTCATTAATCCCTCCAATTTGGCTCTACTCATAAAGGAACCTTTTTCAGATAGGGAAACAACTATATATTGGCATCTATCCTCCAACCATTTGGAAACCAATTCGATGATCATATATGGAAGAGAAACTCAGGTCTATAGCATGGATGGAAATATGTGGCATATTATTCTGAAGAAAAAGTGATCTTCTTGCAAAATATTATGTATGTGGCATACAAATTTCAGTGGCACCTTCTCTTTTTGACATGTGAGTTTTGTAATCTTTGTGGCATACGAATTTCAATGGAACCTTCTCTTTGTGACATATGAGTTCTGTAATTTATGTGGAATATAAATTTCAGTGGCATCTTCTCTCCATGATGTGCAAGTTCTATAATGTCTCTGCCATACAAATTTTAGTGGCACCTTCTCTCTATGACATACAAGTTTTGTAATCTCTATGGAATTTGAATTTCATGGAACCTTATCTCTCTAACATGTGAGTTATGTAATATTTATGGCATACAAATTTCAGTGGCACCTTCTCTCTATGACATGTGATTTATGTAATATTCATGGCATACAAATTTTAGTGGCACCTTCTCTCTATGACATGCAAGCTTCCTAAGGATTATACTTTTGCAATCATCTTCTGAGGATCCAAATTTTTTGTGGCATTATGCCTTTGTGGATTTGAGCTTTTTGAGAAACTATACTTCTGTGGTTCTGAGATACCTAATATATCATTTATTTTTTGTTTATGCAAGATTATTTCTCTATGTGATGTGACATCTAAGGACAAACATATGACAAACTAGTTGACTATCATATGGACAAAAAAAGAAATATTTTGGAGGGTTGACTTGGAACTCACTCTTTTGAATTGGATTTCTCTTTTTGATGAAGATTTTGTTAGTGTCTGTCAGTCTTGCCAAACACCAGTGATCAAATATTCTCTTACAAGGTTTGTCTTAGGGTCTTAAGCCAAATTTTTATCATTTTATTAGAGTTTCAAAATAAAAATTTGGTCACTAGCTAATGTGTCTATGTCTATTACTGCTCCTTTCAAAATTTTCATGTTCTGGTCACTTCCATCACTAAATTGGAGGTGCCATATCTGAAAGTTTATCATCATCATCTCAGTCATACCATCATGGTCCTCATTCAGTTCAATGTCACCATTAGTTCATTAGGGTCAAAGTCATCAAATCTGTCACTTCATTCAGAAATCCGACAAATGAAAGAGTAGTAACAGGGAATTTTCTTAATTATTTTTTGTTTCAAAGTGTAACTTATTCAAAATATCATGTAATAAGTTCTAAATGTTCCAAATCTACATTGAATATGCCAAAGCTACATAGTTTCAAAGAAAAAGTGAAAATCATATGGTGGGCCACCCTACCACTATGAAGAATTTGACTTTTACAAGCTATAAAAGACCACATCAATTCATTTATCTCCCTCATGTAATTAGAAAAGGGCTCTCACTCACCATAAAGAAACTCCACCGCATTTCAAAGGCAAAATATACTCCAAAAACTCAATTCAAACAGGCACGCTACACTTTTCAGTAGCCACATTGCGCTTTCTCTCCAAAGGTCCTAAATCTTGTTTTCAATGGTCCTCAAGAGAAATTGAATCTTCATCAGTATTTTACCAGTAATTTTAGGTCTCTTGACACTACCATTATCTTTATTTCCTTGATTTCATAGTGCATATCCTCCATTTTCCCCCACACTGCATTTTTGGCCGTTTTCCTAGCTAGGACTATGTAAAAATTCCATAGACTAAATCCTACAGCTAAATAATACCTTTCCACTTCCCAAAGTTCACTAAAACCCCTACTTCTCTCCCTAAATTTTCCTACACTCATTTCCCTTCCCTAAACCCTTCATCATATCCCCTCACTCACTTCCCCTGTTTTTCCCACTAGGGTTTTCCCTTGCACGCTATCAAAATAGAGGAAGACAAGAAATCTTATAATAAGGGAGGTCAATTTAAAGGTATGAACCACTCAACACTAATGAGCTGATGTCCTCCCCATTGTCTAAGAAATGCTTTCAAAATGTAGGGTGTTTAGGGTTCTGTGAGCAAGTTCAACAAGCTAAGTATCATACCAAGTTGACCAGGTTGTTTACCACTAACCTCAGGAGAGATAAGGTCACGGTTGCAGGGGTTAGTTTCACTATTTCAATTGAAGTCATAGCAATAGCCACAGGGATACCTAACAATGGAGAAAAATTGTTTAAGAGCTTGGACTTGGATGTGCAAAACTACCAACCTTTCATCAAAGGTCACTACAAGCACAACATTAAGAAGATTTTTCCTTTTGGACAACTCCTTGAGAAGTTTGCTCCATTGATGAAGATCATAATGAAGTATTTTACATATGAGGGAAAATTTTCTAGGTGGTATAAATATCATGTCAGACTACTCATGCATTTCATAGGGGTAAAACCACTTAACCTACCCTACTACCTCTAAAAGAGCTTGGCTAAAATGGCAGAGAAGGTGCAACATAAACAAAGTGATCATCAAACTAGCCTTTTTCACCATGCCCTCATCAAAATCATTGTATTGTATCAGCTTGCACAAAATAATATCACTTGGGAGACATTTATGTAGTCACATTTCTTTTTGCCTTTTGCTAGTCAATCTACAAGTGAAGGCACACAATCAACATCATCCAAGAATATGGAGATTGGCTCATCTAGCAGAACTGCAGTCAAGAGGACACCTAGGTCTGAAGTGACTCAAACATATCAGAGAGGAAGGAGGCTTTTTTTATTCCACACATTATGGAAGGGGTCAAGCTTACATCAGCAGAACAGGGATCACCATCAGAACATGAGGCACATTTGCAAGATGAGAGCCTTTTCATCTCGATACTGATATGGTTGACTCGAAGGTTAATGAAGAGCATAATATAGAAAAGTAGATCAAAGAGCTTAAGGACATCTTGTCTAAGGCTAACTTCATGATTTCATTCCTACAACAGGAGAATATTCAATTGAAGGTAAATCAACTAATCTTGAGTAAGCATAAGGTTGATGTTGGAAAAGAAGATATAAAGGGAAAATAAGCAGTTGACTTATATGATTCAGATGAGCATTGGTAGCATGTGACAAGGAAGAGGCCAAGGACGAGAGGGCTCAAAAGGGCACTTCAACAACAAAGAGAGAAAATGTCTTCAGCTGACCTAATTGCAGCAGAAATCAATGAGAATAGGGAGTTTTGGCTTGATAAAGTGAATTTACATTTGAAAAAGATTCTTAAGAGGGCCAAAAGAGACAAATAAGTTGCAGCGACACATGGCTTCTCATTACTACACAAGAAATCGTGTCTTCAAAGTCAAGATCAAACAGTTGAAGGAAAAACTCAAGGAAACCCTAATCAAGCCCAAAAGAGATGGTAAAGTTGGATTTGATTGATGGTGTTTCCCTCATAGCATAGCTTACCTACTCAAGAATTCATGGAGCATATTTAAACCAATTTTGAAGAAATTTGGAGAAATTTTTGGTGAATTTTTGGAAATTTTGGAGACAATCACTAGGTCAAAACACAGTGTGCCCCACACTGCGCTTTGGATGGAGGACTCCAAATGACATTTTGTTTGCATATTTAGATTCCTCATGAATTGTACATCACTTCTAACCTTTGGGAGCATCTCTTCAACGAGTTTTGGTAGGTGAAAAGGGATGAAAACTACTCAAAAAACACCTCTTTGCCCTCTTTTTGAAGAGCACGTTGTGCTTTTTGGAGTACCTCTGGGAGAATGCAATTTTAGGGGGCTAGAAGCAACATTTTTTAGGTCTTTAAGATTCCATCTTGTAGGATACATCCACAGATTTTAACTGAGCCACCAAGATCAGAATTTGGACCTCAAGAAGGCCTCCAAAAATAAATTCTCCCAAATTTGTTGCGCTTTCTCCTAGCACTCTCCGCTTTAGACTAAATTCATTGAGCTTTTGCCTGTAATTACTTTTTCTCAGTTTTATCAGCTAGATTAGATTTTTTATGATGTAATTAATTGTGCTTGATGTAATTATGATATAATGAAGGGTAAATGCGATGGTTGGAGATGTTTTTATGTAAATTTTGGCCTCATTTATGAGGGCAGTTCTGTCAAAGTTTAAATGGAGGATTTGTTTTATCCTCCCTAGACATTAGGGTTTTGTTTGAACACCTAATGAATCAGTTCCTAAACTGAAGGATTTGACCCTGAGAGAGGGGAAGATGGTTTTTGTCTATATGTTTGTATTTTTTAGTCATAGAATAGGTTGGAAACCAGTGAGTAGAACTCTTGGAGCTTGTACTTCATCACTGTTGCATAAATTCGAAGGAAAGTTACAGATATTATTCAGGAATTCTTGTGTTGTGAGTTTATGATAATGTTTTCTCCCTGTTATAGTTTTATATGAATAATAATTCCATTCTCTTTCCATTCCTATTCTTTTCAGTGATTTTCCTTTAAGGTTATAAACATAATTCTTAGTTTATGCTCCGTTTTGTTAGGAAATTCATGTTTATGTCACTTGTCTTCTGATAAATGAATTCATGCTTTCCATGCTCATTTTTATCTTTGCTTTTTATCCTACACTACATCGACAATACCCCATAGTATCACAAAGACATAACTACCCATCTCCATTATATCTCTTACAACTCAAACCTTTGATCCCCTAACCTAGTTCCCTGATTTTCACTCATGATCCAGCAAAACCCTAAAATTTTCAAAACCCTAGAGTTGAACATATCTAGCCTAACATCTTTTCCCATTCTAGTCATCATTAGTTGTGATTGTGAATTCATTAAGAGATTCCTCTCTGGTTTACAAGGGCTAGCTGTTGAACCCTAAGTGGTTTGAGGTTACGTCCTTCAATCTCCATTCTTAGCCTTGGGATATTGTGGAGTTTAACAAAGTCTATAAGGAAAGGATTGTTGGGTTTTCCCCTTGTGAATTTTTCCCTGGATTCTACCCTAATCTCTGGTGTCTCTTGTATTTTGTGCATTGTATTTGTATAATTTCTTGATGACCTAATGAATGAAGTAATGGCTAAATGAAAAACACACACACACACACACACATATAAACAACCACAAGTAATTATCATGTTAACAAATTATATCATCTTTTTGAATTTCAATATGTTTCCTAAGTTAGTTTTAAAGATAAGTTTGATGGAATAAAAAATCCAAGGAGCCTATTCTAAATTTGAGAGAAATACAAGTTTGTATCTTTTCTTGAGATCTAATCTAGATAGAGCTGAAGTTGTTGACCAAGTTTACTAGGATGTTTCTGGGCATATGTTAGGGTAGACACCTATGATCAGATCAATTCTAGTGTGAAGGGCCAAATGAATATCAAGTATAACAAAGAAAAGGAAAGAGTTATGCAAATAAGTCAAGAGAATACTTTAGGCTAAAATATGACAAACCTAATGAGTAGTTGATATTTAAAGACCTATTTGAAGATGGTTGAACTTTCCTACCACAATTTATAATAGGATCATTTATTGCACCAAAATTTGTTGACTTGTTTGATTGTGAAGTATCAACGACAAGCTTTGTGGAAGTTCAAGTCCAAAAGTGCAAGTGCCATCTAAAGCTTCATGTGGAACCATGCAATGTACTCCTTTTGCAACAACGTAGGTCTGTGACCACATCACCCTGTGGAAATTGCTTACGAAATATGAGGTTCCTAATTAGAGTGAGTAATTTTTGTGAATTTTGAAGTTTGGAGAAGGAATTGAACATAAAATCAAGGTTCTCTGTAAAAAGGTTCTATGGATTCAATACAAGGAAAATACCTTCTAGCGGAGGTTATAATGGAGGTTTTTAGTGTTATAAAATTGGCAAAAAATGTCAAAAAAACATTTGTTTGCGATAACAGATTTTTAGCAGAGATTATAATGAAACTTCATCACAACTGAACAATTCTAGGTGGCCAAAGGTTTTAGCGGATGTTTTTTTAGCTGTGTGTTTCATGGAACAAGTAGCATCAATGTGCTACACACATAAAATCATTGAGGATGCATACATAACTAAAAGTATTGAGGCGTTGTATACAAAGAACATCGATGCCTAAAATGTATATTGTCTTGGTGTGTATATATCAAAAAATGCCCTGGGGTATTCTTTTAAGGAACGACATCAAAGTAGGAAAAATAATATCGCAGTCCTGGTGTTTTTATTTAAATTCGTAGTGTTGATGCCTATGATTTGTATAAATGTATTGGTGCACTAAGGATATAAAAGAGTCAGTGTTGTTAATTTTATTAATGTAATGGGACACTATGTCCATTACATTAAACAAAATGTCTGATTTTCACAGGCAATTATTTCAAAAAATATAAGTTGCATTACTATCCAAATAGATCATCATTCTTTGTTGGAACTGTTGTGAGTGGTCAAGCTACTTCCATGACTTAAGTTATTTGGATGAATGTTTTGTTGATTGCATCGATTGTTTTCATCTTCTTCATCTGGTTTCATCTGCAAACATAAAAATAAAGTGTAATGAGTGTATCTACATTGGTGAGAATAATGAAAATTGAAATAAATAATATACATCAATAAAAATTGAAAAGCAATGTACCATAGCAAGAAGTGACCGATAAATTATACACATGGTTTCAAAACTAAGTCTCATGCCTTGTTGCAACAAGTCTTCTGTTGGTGTAGTTCCATACTTTGTTTCATGCATGTTTTAAACCACATTATAAATTATATATTTAATATAAGATATTTTTTTTCTATTAATTATAAACTCAGAGAAGTAAAACAACATATACTCACAACCCATATTTAACCCAATGTTAATCAACTCTTCTGATGGCTCTTCTTTGTATGTTAGCACCTATTTGAAGACATTTAAGGATGGTTGATGTAAAACAACTTAAAATATACAAAAATGAAACCTTAATTTGCTATAAGGAAATATTAACAATTACTCACAAACTTTGATATCAACCCTTTTCTTCTTTGTCGTCCTATTTTATGTGTTGAATGAGTTCCATTTTGTTTTGTTTTCTACAAGAAAATACTTGAAAATTAATATTTAATGCTAATTTTTCAATATCTACAAATTCAATCATGATTACATACATGTGAAGCACGTTGTTGTTGAGATGGCTCCTCCTATGATGCAATTATGTCCATTTCTTTGACCATCTCCTTGTACACTTTCTAGACATTCCTACTAACATGTTTTGCATATCAACTTGTTGATCCTTTGGGATTTTCGTATTCCTCAAAAAAGTAATAAACTATTTTTATATTGATAGATGAAAACTAAATATAACAAAATTGATATTAATAAATGAATATAATTCTAGTAATATATGCATATAATTCTAGAAAACCATTTTAACGAGGAATGTTACTTTTGAATGATTCTTTTTTATTGTTGTATGTTTTTGCTATTGCAAGTATGGCTTGTCTCATTGACCATTGCTCTGGAAACACTTCCTATAGTTTAGATATAATTTGGTTCCTAGGATCATTGGATTGATTTTTGTATTGTAAGTGGAAAGTACGTCTATACGTTTTTTCCACTGTATCCCTCATAGTTTTGTAAAAATAAACCCCCCTTCACTAACCTCTAGCACCACTATAGATGAGCTAAGGACCAATTCATCGTCATTTACATGTTCTATAATTTTTCTTTTCTTAGAATGACATTGATTTTTTCCTTCGTTGTTTCTCCCTATAGAACATTAAACATATATGAATTAACATATTATTTGAAACATGTTATCTAATATTTTTAAGTATGTTATTAATGAAAATTCAAAAAAAAAATCATATTGAATAGTATTTTTTCATTCACCTAATTCATCCTTATGCAATTTTTCTATCAACCTTTTACACTTTTCTGCACTTAGATTAGAAATAATCTTATCAATCTTATTCAATTTGTGGCGTTGCATGACACACACTAACCAATACATATTAGTTAAACTTACATATAGTTCAAACATATTAATTTTGTAAATAATTTACAAAGAACCTGTCTTCTTGGCTATTTTCGATGTGTTATCATTGCATTGATTGATATTTTTGTTACTTGACAACTTCTCAAATACAACTTATACCATTCAATACATAAGCCATTAAATATATTTTATACATAAAACAAATAATTTTCAGTGAAAAATAGCTATCCTCACCGTTTCATTTATTTGAATCAATGCATTGGTATGTTTAAGTCATTAAATGCACCACGCATTTAATTGTTCAGCATCGGCAAGAGAAATTAGTTTTTAAAATAATTCTAAACTATAACGGTGCGATTTGTAACGATAAAAGCATTGCAATGACTTAGCGATGTTATTTGGAAGTGGCACACGAGTGTGTTATATTAAATTGGAACCGCTGATAAATAGATTGGACTAAGCTTACAAGATTATAATATATCAATACATTGTATTACACAGGGTGCATAGGTGCGTTATATTACATTAGCGCACCGCGAAGCATACACCATTTTAAAAAAAATGGACAGGATCGATAGGGTTTAAATCTAATTCTATAAGTGATCCCCCTACTTTACTTGTCAAATGCCCTATATACAGTAAGTACATAAACCCATTAAATATAAAATGCCTGAAATAAAATAACCCTATTTATGAAGTGGTTGAGGGAGTTAAACCCTAAGGTGACATTTTGCAGTCACATAAGCAAGGGTTTCAGGTAAGTATTTAATTTTTTTGTTTTATTTTATTTTTATTTTGTTTATTTTTATTTTTATTTTAATTAAATCTAAATAGGAAGAGAGATCATAAAAATTTTAGTTAGTAAAATCAATAGTAATTTTTTTATACAAGGTTTTTAATTTTTGTTTTCCTGAATTTTGAATAATCTAATTGAAATTGCAAAAAAATTTAATAGTAAAAAATTTAAAATTTGCGTTATGCAGGGTTTTGTGTGAATCACCATACCTTTCAATTATGATCTTTTTGTGGCTCCAAAATATGTTGTTTCTTCGCAATGCTCCCAATATGTCTCTCTTGTGAACAATCACTCTTTTAATTAAACCCTAACAGAATTTATAAAAAAAATATTAGTAAAATCAACAATAAAAATTAAAATTTTTATTATGCAGGGTTTTTAGTGAACCACCATACCTTTCAGCTCCTGATCTTTGAAATACTTCCATTGTTCAAAAGTATTATGTTGTTGCATAGTGCTCCTAGTATTTCTCTCTTGCAAATCACTCCCTTGAAATTTTAGGAAAAATAATGAAATAGTGAATAATATTTTACTATTTAAAATACTTTATGAAATTAGATTTTGAAAAATCAATTTTTGTTCATTTTTCAATTAAAAAACAAAAAAGAAAAAAATGTGTTTTTTACCACTTAATCTGAATATTGGTGCATTCGATAGTAAAGAGCACTGATGCATTTATAAGAAACGTGCACTGAGATTGTCGTAGCACCAAATTTTTTCAATGCACTGACACGATAGAATTTTATTTTATTTTTTCGAAATCCCAGAATGGTGTGGTTAATATTTTAATGCAACAATGTGGTTTGTATTTAAATGCATCAGTGGTTTAATTGTTATAAGAGTATGAACATGGTCTAATTCGTTTTTATTTTCAAAAATATCAGAAATAGGTGCGTACCGATGTTGTTTTTATTTAAACACATCAGTGTGGTTTTTTACAAGAGCATCGATATGATAACATATTTTATATTTTTAGAATTCCAGAAGCTAGTCCGGGTAATATTTCAATGCCCCAGTGTTGTTATGATTTAAATGCATTGGTGTGATTCGTCCTGATAAGTGTACCAGCATGGTTTCAAAGCTATCTAAAATTTCATTTTTACATAAAATGGCATATTAATCTCAAATTATCCTTTAGGATTCATCCCCTGCTTAAAGACGCCTTATTCTTGAAAAATGGTTTGAAAACTATATCTAAATTTAGATTTTCGTTATATGGTTCTTGAAATTAATTTTAGATATGCACACAAATTTTATTTCTAATTTTTCTCAAATGCAGGGACAAAATATCAATAATATCAAATGGTCAATTCTTCAAATTCCAGTTCATTCCATATTGTTAGTCAAAGTCCTTCGCAGAGTTCTCCCTTTCAATCTCCAGTAATTTCAAATTTTGTTTACATTTCGATTATCTAATTGAATTTATTTATTTTTAATCCATGTCAATTTGAATAAAAATGTATCAAAATTTGCAAGATCCTCATTTAGAATCGAGTTCAGATACAGAAAATATTCCTCCATTTCAAAAACTTTGGATACTCTTATCAGGAGAAGCATATCGCAAGTAGTTGGTAGATGAAAATGGACAACCTCTTCACCCTACCAATTCGAACATGGCATATTCCAGCTGCAATCCTGGATCAATGGTGGTAATAAGTGTTTGGTGTAATGTAATGTCAACAAACCAATTGCATTGATATGCTTACTAATATCATTGACATTATACTAATGATGTTTAATATTTTTGGAAATTAGGATTATAGTGATGATGAGCGACCCACCTACTACTTTCACTACATCCCACTACAACGTCAACTCAAGAGAAGGTTGCATTAAGAGAAAGACTCGGAGAGGAAGCATACAAAGAATGGTTTAATGAACCACCTATTCAATTTCCACTACGCCCAGATTCACTAATTAGGAATGACTACAACAATAGTAGTTCTTCATCACAAGTTGGAAATAGAGGCAATCAAATAGAGGTTGATATGGATGATTACTTATGGGATACAATTGCCATGGAGGCAATGTTGTTAGATGCATTCCAAAATGATTAGCTAGAGGATGATGCTCAGATCACTATACCTCATTCAAAAGCCTAACATATGCTTCCACCACCCCTCTCTGGACCTAGTTGTAAGTTAAAGTCTACTCATCTAGGGACAATGATGTTGCTATACAACTTGAAAGCAAAGTTTGGCATGTAGAATGCATGTTTCTAGGCAATATTGAGGTAATTCACTTGCATCATCGATCAAGTCCCTTATATTTTTAGAAATATTGTCACACAATGAACATTGGAATTGGTTGATTTTACGAGCATTAGATCCTGACATTGTACAATTATATTCCCCACCAACTATAGGTTATTCAAAGATAAGGTTCGTTTGAGTGATAATGTCTTGCCGAGTAGCTGCGAAGAGGCAAAGCAGTTGTTGAAAATGTTGGGTGTTGAGTACATATTATATCATGCATGTATGAATGATTGTATTCTATATAGAGGAGAATATCCATACAAAGCAATATGCCTGAAATGTTGGCATGACAGGTACCATAATTAAAAAAAAAAGGGTAAATTTCACTATCCTCCTCATAAGATATTCAGACACATGCCTATAATTCCAAGGATCCAAAAGCTCTTTCATTGCAAAGAATTGGCTATGTTACTGCGATAGCATGCCTCACACAAAAGTGAGTCAGGAGTTATGTGAATCCCACAAGATTTAATAGCCGTGAAGCATATAGAGGATACATGGCCTAAAAAATTCAAGGATGAAGTATGAAATCTACGACTTAGCATAACCATGGATGGTGTTAACCCATATTCCCTCCAAAACATCAACTATCTGTTTGGCATGTGGTAATGATCACTAACGATATCCTCCCATGGTTGTCTGTGAAGAATGAACATCTTATGTTGGCTCTCATAGTCTCTAGTAGAAGACAAGTAAAGAATATGGATATCTACTTACAACCATTGGTAGATGAATTCAAGGAATTATGGGAAGGGATACATGTGTATGATGTATCAAGACCCATCACAATAGAGAGGATTTTATGTCATATGGCATATTTGCTTACACCATACATGATTATCGAGGCTTAGGAGTTTGCTCTAGTAAATTACATATTTATTAATTTGTTTATATATGTAACAATATTGTTTCGCATATTAATTTAATTCATTGCAATCATTCTGATCTTCATGGTCGCTAATGTGCGAGCTTGTATACAATAATTTTGTAGGTCTTGTAACAAAAGGGTAGCATGGATGTAAATGTTGTGGACCTTCTCTAAATTTTAGGTTGTCCGACCACCTATGAAAGCTAGTGTATGACTACTCCAACGTATTCCTCCCAGAAGAATACCCTTACAAAAGAGAAACATTTGCTTTCAATAGTAAACCAAAGAGAACCCAAAGGCCTACAATAATGACACCAACTAAATGGCTTAGAGCATATGAGAGAGAGAAGGAGGAGTTTGTATAAATGTTTGATTCAAATGGGAAGCCTATGTTTGATGATCTAGCATGTTAGGTCCCTATAATACTAGCGTAGCCCCCCATATTGTTATTTTTGTGTCCCATAAAACCCCACTATTGTTATTTTTGTTCCCTTACATTATTAGTGTTATGTAGGCTCTAATTATATTATGACCCCTTAGACTCTTATATATACCAAGGAGGTCTTGTCATTTGTATCATCCAATAATTGTTCATTTATGTCATGTAAGGAGGTTTGCCCCTCAAAGAGGCTAATTTTCAAGTCATTGATATATCTTTAATTCTATTTTAGGATCTGGTTTCATAACATTTTGTATCATAGCTCTGGATTCTAGGGTTTTGCTGCTTCAAATAGGTCACCTTGGAATTTTCACTATAACTTTTTTTATATGAAGCTTTGGAAGATAAAATTTTGACCATGTGGATCGAAAATCTTGGTGAACATATTTTATATATTTCATATCTTGGTTCGCTATATTTTCTAATATATGTTCAGAAGAATTTAGGGATTGTGTATGCTCAAGAATTCAATCTCAAACAGGTGACCTAGGGAAAATCACCATAACTTTCTCTATGAGCATCAGGATTGAATTTTGTAATAAATGACCAAAAACACACAGACATTAGTTTTTTGTGTATAAATTTTACGGCTAAAGGTTGAAATAGTGACACTTGTAATTCCGTACGCGTTCACTCTACTGAACTAGTCCATAACCAGGTCACTATGAGAGATTGGACATAACTTTATCTTGAGGAGTCCAATATTAGTCTTACTTGTGGCGTTAGAAAGAAAATTCAGAGGGATACAAAAAGACAAAATTTCAGATCTTAGAGAGCCAAAATTACAAATTTAAAACTGTTTCAATATCGAGCTCCTCAAAGCAAGAAAAAGGTGTGTAGTTTTTTAAAAATTGCATAACTTTTGTTAGAAAAATCATTTGAAGTGATTCCAAGGGAATATTGAAGCATAGATATAAGTATTGAGTTCTAAAATGTCTCCCAAACAAAATAATTCTACACCCATTAAGCCCTCGAAAAGCTTTACTATGACACATGAAGAGGAAGAACTGCAACATGATATATCAAAATTATGGGACCAAGTGCAACAAATTTCGCTCTCACAAAGAGAAACCAAAGATGAAATGAAAAGAGACATGGATGGTTTAAAATCCTAAATAAAAGGTGACATAGATTGTTTAAATGTAAAAATAAAAGATGACATGAATGGTTTAAAAGCATACATGGAAGGTTTGACAACGTTGCTACAAGAAATGCTTCCTAATGGTGAAAAGGTATTCCATGAAACTCAAGATGAGAAAAAAAATAATATTAATCATGATTTTAGAGACTCTAAATTTGGATTGAATACCAACCACATTCCAAATATCGATATGAGGAAGTTTGATGGCAAGGATCAAGTAACATGGATATTACAGATGGAGCAATATTTTGATCTACATGATGCGCAACACACACAAAAGGTACATTTGCATCTTTACATTTAGAGCCCAATCAGTTTGCATGGTATCAATGGATTTTTTTCTTGTAAACCACTTATCACTTGGTCAATTTTACAGAGGAAATGATAGCACATTATGAGGATACAAAGAACAACACCTTCTTTAGCCAATTGATAAATTTCAAACAAAAGGGTTCAATAGTGGAGCACATTGAGGACTTCCAAAAATTGAATATCAGGGTAACTGATATTCCATATGAGCATAGTATTGACGTCTTCATAGGGAATTTGAAGGATAACATCCAACATGAGGTTTTCCTTTGGGAACCTAATTCATTGGATAAGGCATTCATGGTGGAAAGAAAAGTTGAAAGAAAAATTATGGCAACAATGAAGTCTACCACTCACAACTATAAAGATGGAAGTGTTGTTGCTCCTAACCTTCCACAAACTACAAGGTAGACAACACAAAAATTGGAGTAAAAAGGTAAAAAGGGCTTTGTTACAGTTGTGATATCAAATACACTAAAGGTCATAAGTGTACTGAGAAGAAATTATTTTACATATATTTTGAAGAGGAGGAAGAAAAGGAACAAGAAACTTCAAAAGAAGAGGATATACATTAGGAACCAAACCCCGAAGAAAGAAGAAATGAATCTAACCATATCTTGTAATGCATTGGTGGGAATTACCACTCTTCAAACTCTGAATATAGAAGGATATATCAAGAAAAAAGGTAATAGTGTTGATTGATTCGGGTAGTACCCATAATTCTATTCTTTGTAAGATAACCAAGGAATTGAATTTCTTTCAATATCCAGCACCAGAGTGTTAAGTGATGGTTGCAAATGGAGGAACTTTTTATTGATCTAGAAAGTGTCATAATATCTAATTAAACATGTTGGAATATGTATTGAATAGTCCAATGTTTTCGATTTGAATGGGTGATGTTGATTTTGTACTAGGAGTCTAATGGTTACAATCTTTAGGGATGGTAACTTTTATTTTTCAAGAAATCTTCTTGAATTTTTTTTTGGAAGGAAAGGAAATTGAATTAAGGTGTATCACGCAGAAACCAAGGAAGATAATCAGCTCTAATGGCATGAAAATTATTTTTAATAAAGAATAATGGGGCATAATTGAACAATTATGCTCACTAGAGGTTCAAACATTGAAATCATACATCTCTCCATATCTCCAAAAAGTATTGGACAATTATTCCAAGGTATTTGAGACTCCCAAAGGCCCCCCCCCCTATTCAAGATTATGATCATGCTATTCACTTTATTCCAGGAAGTGTTCCTCCAAACATCAAGACTTACAGATATCCTTATCCCCAAAAGAGTGAAATTGAACATATGGTCGCAAAAATGCTAGAGGCGGGTAATATCAACGTAGTCAAAGTTATTTCTTTGCTCTAGTATTATTGGCGCATCAGAAGGATGGATCATGGAATATGTGTCTGTATTATAGGGAGCTCAACAAGCTCACTATTAAAGATAAATTTCCCATTCCTCTCATTTATTAATTGTTGAATGAATTACATTAAGAAATTTACTTCACCAAGTTGCATCTTCATTCAGGATATCAACAAATTAGAATAAAGACTGAAGACATTTTGAAAACAACATTCAAAACTCATGAAGGTCTTTATGAATTTTTGGTCACACCTTTTGTCCTTACTAATGCACCTTCCACATTTCAAGGTTTGATGAATTCCATTTTCAAACCCTTCCTTAGAAATTTTGTGTTAGTATTTTTTGATGAAATTCTAATCTACATCAAGCCTTGGAATGATCATGTTCAACATGTTGATGGGGTGCTAAAACTATTAGAGGAGAAATAATTATATTCAAAAACTTCCAAATGTTTCTTTGGAGTACTGGAGGTGGAATATTTGGGTCATATTGTATCTCATGAGGGTGTTAAGGTAGACCCTAACAAAATTACATCCATTAAGGAATGGAAAATCCCCACAAACCTAAAGCATCTTCGAGGATTTCTTGGGTTGACAGGGTATTATCACAAGTTTGTTAATAATTATGGGAGAATAGTAGTGCCTTTAACAACATTAATGAAGAAATATGCATTTTATTGGACTCCAAAAGAAACTAACGCCTTTGGACATCTTAAAGAAAAAATGTGCCAAACATCAGTCTTAGCTACACCAAACCTCACAAAAACCTTTATTGTTGAATGTGATGCCTCAAGAAATTGATTTGGTGCTATTTTAATGCAAGAAGGAAGACCGATTTCTTTTGAAAGTCATCCAGTCAAGGGAAAGTATTTATATAAACCTATTTATGAGAAGGAAATGTTGGAAATACTACATGCACTAAAGAGATGGAGACCTTACATAATGGGAAGACACTCCAAGGTAAAAACAAATCATGAGTCTTAAAAACTTTTTGGAACAAATATTATTTTAAGAAGGTTAGCAAAAACGGGTCACAAAGATGTTGGGTTATGACTTTGAAATCATCTACAAAAAAGGGAAGAAAAATGTTGTTGTGGATATACTCTTAAGAAAGGATGAGGATGTGGAAGCATTTCTATATGCTATTTCTATTATCCACCCTGATTGGATAACAGAAGAAATGGATGAATTGAAGAATGAAAAATAGATGTGGAAACTCATTCAAAACTTGCAGCAAAATCCCAATACATCTGATACATTTATTTGGAAAAATGATTTATTATGGTACAAATATCGCTTATATCTCTGGAACAATCCCCAATTTAGACAAAATATTCTTTTGGAATTGCACACCTCTCCCTTAAGAGGTCACTCGGGATTTTCAAAAACTTATCATAGGGACAAGAGGGAATTTTTCTAGGATGGCCTTAATTTTGATATTCAGAAGTTTGTGGCAGAATGTTTGGTTTGCCAACAAAATAAAGTTGAGACAATTAATACACTAGGTATGTTACAACCTTTGGCCATTCCAAGTCAGTGTTGGGAGGAGTTCTCAATGGATTTTATCACAAGTTTACCCAAGTGTAAAGGGAAGAGTGTCATCATGGTGGTAGTTAATAGAATTACCAAGTATGCACACTTTGGTGGATTATCTCATCCTTTTAAATCAACACAATTGCTACCGCATTTATGGAGGACTAGAAAAAATGAGTTTTACGACCGAAATTTTTGTAAATTTAACCCTCTTCCAATGCTATCGAGTAGTATAAGCACTGGTGCCCTTTGTTATTTAACGCATCATTATTCTTTTATTTTAAAAATAAATATATGCCATGATGCACCATGTTCTATTCGGCACCAATGCTTATATTTATAGTAAAGCTCCAGTGCTTTTGTGTATTGTAGACGCACCATAAAAAAAACATCCACAAAACATCTACATGCCACCTCCGCTAGTGGCCTGCGCTACAAATGGATTTTTGGACTATTTTTATAGGGGCTTCCGCAAAAATCTCTGCTAGAAGATCTTTTCCTTGTAGTGATTGTTGTGATTTCTGTGGAATTGTTTGGCTGATCTGAAGCGTCTATGAGGGCCAAGTCCCTATGATGATAAGGTCTTTGTGGTTGAAGAAAATTTTGTATCTCTGAAGAAAAGTATGGTTGAAATCTGACACAAATTCTTGTTCTTATTGGCAAATGAATAAACATGTACCTATTTCTCATGCAAATATTTGTACCTCTTAGTCTTGCAAAGAACTATGTGGAGGTCTATACCCTTGACTTATTCAAAGGACTATGACACTTATACAAATCCCTTGTTCATGCAAAATACTAAAGCTACTCTTTGTAGATAATGCAAAGGTTTATAATACCTTCTATTGAGATCAATCTAAGGATAAAAAATAAGATTGGTGTTTAAGCCTCTTGGAGACCATATGAGGACCTAAGCAAACCACCTATGGATAGAATTAGAGAGTTGACTTGAGCTACCTATGAACATATCTCTTTGAAACAACCCAAGGAAGAACTTCAATATAAAATCAAATTGACACAAGGACATAAATTCAATCTATTCTTGACATTACAAGAAGTTGATCTATATCTCTTTAGAGGAGCTTGAAGAAATTGTGATTTGGTACCATACTCAGAGGAAGAAAGGGAGGATAAGTAAAGTTAAAACACTACTCCTCACACTCTGCAATTTAAGAGTTACATATAATTTTTGGATAGATATAGAGTATAAATTTATTCCAAAGATCTTTAGACATAATTGATATAGTAGATACTACTCTTTTACTTGTATATGAAGATTGAGTTTTGTAGGCTAGACATTCAGTGATCTAAACATTATTGAGCTCTATCTCATGAATAGAAGGTATGTTAATAACAATTCTAGGGTTTATGGCTAACATATTAGTATGTGTGTAGAACTTGAAAATTTGAAGTATGGTAGGTCTTGAAGTCTTTCGATATTGAAGTATCTAGGGTTTGTAAAACCCTAGCAAAGATTTGAATTAGAAAACCCTAGGGCCAAACCCTAGGACTGGTCATTTTCCACTGACAAGAAGGATCCCTAACTATTGGAAATGACAGATATGACATCTTGTTGATGTGAGGACAAGGATGATGAAAATTATAAAAGGACCAAGATTAAGAGGGAGCTGACTTTTCTTAAAAGCTAAGTACTCTATATCTCCTTTCCTTGTTTACTACTATTGTTATTGTCTTTATACTTTTCTCAATTATATTTGTTCTTTCATAGATCCTAATAAAGTTTGCATATCAATAATAAGAACTACCAAAGACTTGACAATAGATGAAAGAATGAAAAGAATGTAGCAAAGTATGAGGATGGAAGAATGTGATTGTTGAAAGAGAGAGCAATTTGAAGGTTCTACCAATAAGGGGGAGATGATCAAGTTAAGATGATATCCTCAATTAGAAGAGTTACTGCATATTTTGAAGAAGTTTCATAATTAAAGACAACCTTGAACTTTGAAAAGGAAGGACTCGTGAAGAAATATTGACTTCAAAGGGAGTTGGAAATAGATGTTGACATGTAGGATCTTACACTACAACTTGAGACTTGAGGATACATCGTTTGAGTTAGCAGTGCTAATGTTGAGTAGATATACTACTGATGGCTAGGATCTGGTATGGTTTCCTAGAAGAGTATGAAGAAAAGTTTTGTTGCACTGTAGAGGCAAACTATGTGGCAGTTGGTACAATTAGTTTTGAAGCAGTTTGGCTCCGTAAAATGTTTGATGGACTATTTGACGACATGCTAGATTTGATCGTGATTCTCTATAAAGATTGTCAGAGAACTTGGTTTTTCGTAGAAAGTCAAACTAGTTTATGATTCAAGAGTATGGTGAGGACAAGAGCCGATAAGTTATAAAAAATATCTCCATGGATGAAAAGGTAGCAGATGTATGGGAAGTATGAGTACCTCCGACGCAAGCTTGGTGTTATCGTTATCTCCTCCTAGGATCAAGAGGGAGTAAGGATGGACACCCTACTCTCCATGTGTCACGCACTATGGTCAACACTGACCATCGTAAGTCTAATGCATGAACATGGATAGGGAGAGTGATGGATTGGATAAGCATCTTGGATTAACATCCTTGAGTCATGTATAGTGACTAGGACTAACCACCATAAGAGTCAAGTACATAGACTAGGTAAGGAATGGTCCAGTGGAAAAACTTTTCCTTGGGATCAAGAAATGGTCCTGTGAGGACATACCTTAGTGAACCTAGGTGGGTTATGTTCCTTGAGAGGTGGTGGTGTCCAATTGAGTGCCTCCTAGCATTGTACTCTAATCTAGTGGAGATAAAGAGCATACTTGTTAATGCCTTGGTAATTTGACAATGTTGGTTATGATTAAGTTATCATCATTAATACTTATTAATCTGGATCCTTTCTTATAGAAATTTTCAACTTGAGAATATCCCGATGAGTCATTATGAATACCTCCCTAGTTAAGAGGGAGTATTGAAATTGTAACTAGATCTAGTCTTCATAAATGTCATTGTATCAATATGTATTTATGGTTAAAAAAAAAAATATTATTTATTATTTATTTTCTAGCATGTTTTCATCCTTTTTTGGTCGTCAGAAGAAAAAAAGAAACATGTTCTTTGTGTCCTATGATCATTATGATACCTTCCTAGTTAAGAGGGAGATTGATTAACTCTGATCGGGTTTTTCATAAATGTCTGTGTTCAATATGTATTTTGTGTATAAAAAAAATAAAAAATAAAAAAAATAATAAAAAATATTATATATTTTCTAGCATGTTTTTCATCCTTATTTTGGTCAAAAGAAAAAAAAACATGTTATTTGTGATCCTATCAAAGGAAAAAAAATTGAATTTGAAAGCGTCATTAATCCCTGCCATTTAGCTTTGCTGATAAATGCACCTTTTCGGCCAAGGAAACAACTAGATAGTGTCACCTATCCTACACCATTTGGTAACCAATTCGATGATCATCTATGGAAGAGAACCTCAGGTATGTAGCATGGAAATATGAGGATTATTCTTCTCAGGAAAAAGTGAGCTTTTTGTGGTATCTTTTGTCTTTGGAATGCGAATTTCAGTGGAACCTTCTCTTTGTGACATGCAAGTTCTGTAATATCTGTGGCTTACGAATTTTAGTGGCAGCTCCTCTCTATGACATACGAGTTCTGTAATCTTTGTGGCATATGAATTTTAGTGGCACCTTCTCTTTGTGACATGCAAGTTTTGTAATCTTTGTGGCATACAAATTTTAGTGGCACCTTCTCTGTGACATCCTAGTTTCCTGAGGATTATACTTTTGTAACCATACTTTTAAGGATCCAAATTTTCTATGGCATTATACCTCTGTGGAACCGAACTTTCTGAGAAACTATACTTCTTTGGATCCGAGCTACCTCAGATATCATTTCTTCTGTGTGACGTGACATCTAAGGACAAACATATGATAGACTAATTGACTATCTTATGGACAAAACAAGGCAGAGTTTGTCTCTTTCTCACATTCTTCTTTTTTCCAACAGTTGGGAAGCACAAGGAAGAAGTTCAACATAATATTTAGGTAGAGAAGTTATGGAGCCCATGTATACTGTTTTCTTTCACTAGGATAAATCACTTCTCTAAGAAGAGAATAGGGACGCATTTTTCTCATCATAAAGTTTATCCTGTTCCACTCAAAGTATGATGGGAAACAAGATTAGATGGAAATACGGATTGTTATGGGCTGAGGGACAGATGTCTGCCAAGTTAATGCAGATGCAACAAGTGCTCAAGGATGTTGAAGCTTGAGTTGTTTATTCAACTTGGTACTCATTCTAAATTAATTTTTTAATAAATTTAAAAATTTTAAAATTTGATAAATAAAAATAAAGTTAATTGTTTGACTTCACAATTTTCAGAATTCATAATTAAATTTAGGTAGGTTTTGTTTATAGAGGCCACAATTTCACCTTGACCTGGGATTAAGAGCCAGTTATTTTTTTTCAAAAACTCTGATTGTTTCAGTGTTCAATTTTCTGATGGTAGATATGAATTCAGTACCATGACTAATCTTTAGACACCCAAAATCTTGAAGTTTGATTCTTATAATCTGGATTTTGAAAAAAATTCAAAAATTTCTACGTAATTTTCTTTAAAACCATGCAAATTTTTTTGATTATTTTCCAAGAGAAATTGTGACGTCTTTAAACTAAGGGATTTTGGTGTTCCAAAAAAAACCGTCTTAAAATGACTCCAGAGCATGTCAGCATGTGAGTGACAGAAAACAACTAACATGCCATTGGGCAGTAAATGTCCCCGGCTGTATATGCCCACTGTAATAAGTTATCCCATAGTGAACATATACAACCCTGCAATGTAAAAATATACAACCTTGCACATTAACCACCCAGTAGCAGAAATAGTAGGCCAGTTATTTGATTGGCGTTGCAGGAAAGTGGAAGATGTCGAGGAGAAAGTACCATAAAGTCAACAGTTGTTGGTCGGCTTCTCCTGTGAATGAGAGAAAAATTATTGCAAATCGAAAAGATTCGCATAAACGAAGATGTGCTCCCAACATTCGACATGGGTAAGATTGACATGGGTGGAAAGATGGTAAACATGTTCGTGCAGTGTGGCTTACTGGTGACTTGGATTTTCTTCCTTTCATATACTACTGCTGTTTATGTGGCATGGATGAGGGCAGAAGCAGAAAATGGGAAGCCTAAACGAAGAGGGTGTTTGTCTTGAAATATTAAAGTTGGACATTCGATGAAGATGTTGTGAAAAGGGTTGAAATCAGCCTGGTTTAAATAATTCTTCAGAACTTTCACTTTACACCATTGTTATTAGAAGCAGCCAAAACATCAGTCAATTAATTATTGAGCCAGTGTTAGTACTGATTTAAATTTCATTGAGAAGCAGCCAAAACCTCAGTCAATTAAGTATTGTGCCAGTGTTAGTACTGATTTTAAAGTTCATTGAGAGAAGGAAATATATATATTTGCTTTGGGTAAAGTAGGAAAGTTTATACTTTATCACAATATAGAATTGGTGGAGGAATGAATACTAATAAATTATTGTATTTTTTTAATAATAATTGGGTTTATTTTTTTTAATATTAACTAGGAAACCCAGTTGTGTATTTTTTTAATAAAAAAATGTTTATATTTAAAGATAGTGGATTAAAGAATAAGGGAAGGAGCAGCTTATAACCCTTAGCCCCCAATTTTGGAAACGATATATTATATATTTTATATATATGGACTTTAAATATTATGTGCAGTTATAAGCATACATAATACATTCTAATTTATTACATTATAATTAAATTGTCATTGTCAATGCATAAACTATAGTCTCTAATTACATCCATTTACTCATAAATGATCACATAATGAAAATAGCAAAATCCAAAATCAGCCACTCGAAATTTCTTGTCTCATGCTTGATTGAGAGTCTCCTCATAGTCGAAAGACCGTAGTGCTCTTGAGTAAATACAAGTTCCATACACTAGTACCCTACATGCTCTTGATTATTGGGAGTCTCCCGTGCATAGAGGGCTTGGTTCTCTTTATTAAATACAAGTTCCATACCCTAGTACATGAAAAAATCCAATGGAAACATTGCAATCCCCCCAATCCTTCAATCCTAAAAAATAGATAAGTCTGCTGGATTTTGAGTGAGATCTAAAATTATACTTTCTCCATGAAATCCAATGAGGGCAAAACCACTCTCAAACATCAAGTCATTTCATGGTAATGTAAAAAATTTAAGTAAAAGGATGAAAATGAAAAATAAAGGAGAATGTACCATGAACTGCATATCAACACTAGGGCCATAGGCTTGAACATTAGACTGCCCCACTAAAAAAAAACGATCTTTTTTATAACTTGAGAGACATCTAGAAGAATCCAGAAGATATTTTAGTCTCCCAATAAAAAATTAGAAGCAAAAAAATAAAAAAAAAATAAAAGGAAACATCAATTGTTAATTAGAAACTTCATCGTACGGCTTGGAAATTTGTTTCTAGCCATACAAGCCAAGTTTCCTCAGTGTGAAATGGGCCAGTACGACAGAAATGAGTTTCCAGACTATATGGGACGAATTTCCTCATTTTCGTTTCGTTTATGGCCGGAAACTGATCCCTAGCCAAAGTTTCATGCAACTTAGAAATTTGGCATTGAATTAATATTAGCAACAATATTAAGAAAACAACGAGGTTGGAGCTTTTGTAGTTTAGAGAATGAGTTTCTGGAGAGCCCAATGGCTCCATTATATTGACCGGAGACCAGGAAACTATTAGAGGATTTACTGTGTTTCTTTCTTAATTTATGTACATTTTTATTCCTTAGCTCCAACTTTAATTTATTATTTAGTTTCAACTTTACAGCGTCAAAATTGCTTCTATCATCTATCGACTAACATATTTAATTCTAGTCAGCATGATAGTAAATTCCTTGTTACTTGTCATAGGACTTTTCCATCTTTAGCTCCTTGTCACACACACTCTGCTCTTGTTATGTGATGTGAATGCTTTTGTTAAATGACATAAAGATATTTGTCTCATTCGTCGTGTTAAAAAACCTACATGTCTAAAAATATGTTGGGCTGCCAAAGAAGAGAGGGGAAGGAGGGGAAGCTGCATTTTGTCCTTATTCGAAATATAGGTTTTGAGAAAACACATTGTCAGTTCATTTGTACTATTGAACCCACGAAGAACCATATAGGAGCTCACCACCTATTGCTATTTCAAATTTTTGCTTCAAAGTTTCTAAATAGTAATTCTATTTTTGTCCTTCCATTACATTTCAATCTGTAAGTTGTAGACATGAAGGGAAAATTTGTTAAACTCTCACCCAAAACCTCTGCTAAATTTGATGAGTTTCCTTTGATTGACCAAGAGGTTGATGTTCATGAAGCCCAATACGAATTCAATTTGTATGAGCTTCGAACATGGGCTTTCAATATTTGCAACATATCTCATTAGTGTGGGAGTCTTACTTGACCCAATTTATCATACCCCAAACTCACCCATTTCTCGATTTTCTCACTTGGTGTTCCGCTACATATCTTCCAAGCAAACATGAAATAATGTCAAACATTGGATCTGTGTTGTTCTTTATGAACCCTAAATCTATTTTGCAAATGCTAGATCGTATAATGGCTAATGAGGTCAAACCTTTAAGTGAAGAATTTCTTAGGCAATTGTATCATGAATTAAGCTTGGATGGAAAATATGTAGTTGTTTCATCCTTGTTACCTCTAAATGCTTCATTACTATAACACAGTCTATCATTTTCTTCAAATATTTTATCGAAGATATCTATATAGATAATTTCGATGATTTGTTGTTTGCTAGGATATGAACATGCACAAGCAATAGATGAAGTCATACTAAGGTTTTTATCTTCTATTTCACCTGTTAAAAATTCCCTCATCATATTTGACTACAGTTAGTACCTATATGATGTTGTTAATGATTAATTGAGAAATTATAAGGCCACCCAGTCTTTTAGGTACTAATCTATTCTAGTTTATATGTTCTTATTCTTTCAATTAGATAAGTTTTCTAGTGTACAATTACAACGGAAGGATTCCAATGGCAATGTTCTTTCAGTTATTCACTGGGACTCGATGCTGTGAAAGCATTGTCAGGATCAATTTTCATTCTTAGACTTTGCTAACAAGTTTTTGTTAGTTTCTTTTAGTCTCATGAATGATATATTACCACCAAGATTCTTCCCATAGATAAAGAGAATTTTACAGCTAAGCGATCCAGTTAGAATGAAGGATTGGTATTTGTACAAGGAATTGGAGTTTGTATGCAAAGGTTGTGCCACTTGGAAGTTAACCTTCTTGTCTGGATCGCCACAATTCAAGAGGAAACGTTAACCCCCATTATTCATGGAAAAGTGGCTAGCCATGTGATCATGATGAAGAAGACTCTAGAAGAGTCCATATTGTAACTCTAGTTAAGAGTTGAAGGAGTTAAACCTAACCACTAATTGGATATAAGACACTGTTATAACCAGGCCACTAGGAGTAAATGTGGTTCCATTATTATCGAGTGCATTTGTTCCATATATGAAAAGAATAGCTGAGAGGGATAGGGGGAGATCACACAGAGAGGACTTGTGCACTGTAGTAGCCCACGGGCCATAGGCCTTAATTCTTTATACTCACAACCGTGTTCTATTTCGAGAAAGAAATCAGAGTGACCTCACCATCTAACTAGGCTTTTCCAAAAGGGATTTCCCAGGTTTAGTCTTATGCAATCATGTTTTGTCATTTTTTTTATTTTCTCTATTTTCTACATAATTGTAATTTGCATGCATTCACAATAAACAATAATGTATAGATCCAAAAATATGAAGAGAAACAAACACTGATAATGTAAATTTTAGATTTTTAAATATAATTTTATTATATTTTTGTGACAAACTACCCCATAGAATATTCACAATAGTTTACATATCAATATTTATCCCATTCTTATCACAAAACATGATTACACAATATATTGTGAAGATATAATGCAACATACATACATTTCACTTCTAAATTTCTCAACGTTTTGATCCATACTAATGGAAAATACTCATGAGTTTTAAAGATTGCAGTATAATGTTACCACATTGCATCACAAATATAAAAACATGGAGTAACTCACAACCTTTGGTAGCTTATTAACTTTGTTCATAGTAAGAATTAACTTCCTCATTCATGTATTTATGTCATTAGTTTTGAAGAAGATGTAAGCTGGTAAGCATCCAAGTTCCACTTATTTTAGTGTTGTCGTCCCTGTTAAGATTTTTTTGATTTATTTCAATTTCCGCTTTCTCATGTGCCTTCCTCTTAGTATGATGTTCCATTTTTGGTATTATGATAACTTTTTGAAGGAAAATTTGGTGGTTCATCTTAAGTGAATGCTTGAACAAGGCTATTTTTCTAAATCTACCATGCTTAAATCAACATTATCTTCCTTTAACCCATCTTCCATTCTTAAATCAAGACTATCTTCCTGTAACCTATCTTCCATGCTTAAATCAAGATTATCTTCCTTTAACCTTACCTACATTGGTTTTTGGTCTCCCTATATATTTTAGGGCATAAATAAGGAATGTAATATACTCATGTATATGGATCTAATTAGGTCCTTTGTAGAGGGTCCACCATCCTTGTGATAGTGTTATCCTACTCTTACTTTTATATTTAATGTAGCAATAAGATTTTGTAATTGTAACAACTTTAAGGAGAATCTCAACAAAAAATACAAATGTTAATATTCACCTTCAAAACCCTTTACTTGGAAAACCAACACTAAATCAATATGTGTTATCACTTTGGTCAATTTAGCGAAGCCATCTATGTAAGACACTTTATAATGGACAAAACAAATCATTTAAATAAGCATCCATTGTATAAATACCATAAGAAAAACTAGTGTCCAATGTAAACCACTAACAATGTAACAACCCTACACATCATAAACTGGTATAATTGTACATATTATCTATGACAATATTGCACTTTTATTCTTCTTCAGGGATGGAGATTGAGTTTTAGGTTGGGGACCTATCGATTTAGATGTCTTTGATTTCACTAAAAGTTATGTTAATTTAATGAAAATATGACAGTCTTACAGTTTTAATCTTTGTTAAGGATGCTTGTTAGAGGTTGAACATGGACACTTATCGATATGTATGTCTTTGATTCCACTAAAATTATGTTAATTTAGTGAAAGACTAGATTTGAAATTAACACTAACCAAAGGTTGATCACCTGCCCCAAATTCATATTTTGACATGATACACTTTATTGAATGCTTGCGATATATGTTTAAAGGATTCATCTACCAATGAAAGCTCAATAATCATACCCAAATTTACCATACACATATGGGATTAGGTACAAAAGTTTTTAGTTGCACTGAGATGTGCTCACTAGTTTAGTATGGAAGAGATGTTGCAATGTCATGTCTTGTCTTGTTATGTAAACATTTTGACTTAGTCAAATTACATTAAAAAAAATAAAAATAAAAATAATAGTCAAAATAAAATATAGGTAAAATAGTCAATTTATCATGGACAAGGTTTGACAACCCATAGTTTTTCCAATAATATATATATTCTACCAAGTCCTCTCGTCTTGCTCAAACTTTTTTATTTCCTTGGTCCCTACGACTACAATATCCCTTGACCTTCGATCTTTTGATTCTGAACTTTGGTTGAGATATCTACCTTGTGGATGTAAACTTTGGTTTTGAAACAGAAAATACAGAACTTATATCCAAACATACAATTTTGTTTTGGTGTTGGGAGTAAGGGGATTCACAAAAACTAAAATTATTTTGTTATTTTCTACCTATGAATATGGAGCCTTGAGCCTTTAGTTACAAATATGGTTGCTCGAGTTCAATAAGTGGCTTGTTTATTGGGATATTGGATAAAACACGCCCCTATCTTTGGGTAGTTCTTCGGATTGGAAATTCTAGCTCAAGATCTCATGATAGACTTTTGTGTATCAAGATTTACACGAGAATATTTAACGTTGATTTTGCTATATCCCCTTTGATTTTAGACATAAGTGCACCACCATTTCAAACAATTGATGAAACTAAAGAGCATGTGAATTTGATTATAATTCGTCCAAAAATTCAAAGGCCAAAGAGAGAGTGGGAACATACAAAGTAGACAAACAAATAAGAAAAAAACCCTAATTTCATTTAACTTCCCAAAATGATGTATTTACAAAGCTCTTGGAGTTTCCCTTCTCAAGCTTCTTGAGCTTTTCACTCCCTCCTTCAATAGAGCTCCTAACTATACATATGTATAGTTTCCTACTGGTGAATAAATATCTTAATAGAACAAGACAAATGGGACATTTGTCCAATGGCATAAGACTTCCTAACACGTCAGTTGGACATTTGTTATTTTTACAAAGGCCTATTTGGCCATAATATCAACTCACCAAAACAAACTCACAATCTAGATTCTTCTATGGTTTGGATACTTGTAACTACATGAAATTTCTTAATTTATACAAATTACAATTGAGATAATTTCTTTCCATTTGGATAATTTCATGGACCCCTTGGGTCTGATTTAAAATGACTGACTAGGTGTTGATGCTCCAACATTAGAGTCCCCAAGTGGAAAATTGTATGACCTCCTGGTCATAGGCTTTGGTTTGCTAAATCCTCTAGGATCCCAGACCTTGTGCTATTGTTGGTCATTGGCTTACTTGCTTAGTTTTCTTGATGTTGTCTTTGTCTTTCCAGAATCCCATGTTTTAGATTGTTGTTGCTTTGCTTGGTTGATGTTGTCTCTAACAGTCAACTAATTTTTGTAGCTGATTGTTTCTTCTTTCTTGTTACATCACTTCTTAGGTACCATCGACATCCACATCTCTTTAGTCTCCAGGTCCAACTTATTCTCTTACAATGACATTCTATTAATACTACTCAAGTGTGACTGAAATTTTGAATTTAAACAATTTATGGCCCTAGTTTCCATTTCATCATCACACATCTTCTCAGGTACCAATATCCACAATTTCTCAAACTCAATCTTTATTTGCAACAGTTTCTCCAAGAACTTCATGGTTTCCCATTTCCATTCTTCATTGGAAAATTGATAGTCTTTCCCATGACTGCTCTATCGAAGATAGACTTCCATCGTTTACACATGAAGTGAAATTGTTACAACAATATTATTGTTTGGTAATTATTGGTCGTCCTCCATTGCTACCCATTGCAACTTATCTTAATAAAAATTCACGCTCCATGAAGTAAAATTTCAATTTCATGAGACAAATTTGTCTCATGTGCCCCTCTTTCTCCTTAGAATGACAACATTTATTGTCCTTTTCTTGCAATCCATGATGTCATCATGTTTTGAGCTTTATAAAAATAAACAAAATAAATAGATGTTTAGGCACTCTGTTTCTTCTTGCTTCTCCTCTCCTTTCTTTGAATGAGATAAAATGTCATCCTCATGAGACCTTCTTCTATTTGTCTCATTTGTAATCACACAATTAATTTGGAGAACAAACAATTTCTCTATTTTAAATTAAGATTCATTTTCTTCATCGAAGTTCATGAGCATTGCCTCTTGCATTTTGTCTCCTTGATCCTTCCTTTGGCTATCTTGAAAGTTTTCATCCTTCATGCAATGCTCCTCAAATATTGGTTTGTTCAACTAATCTTATATATACAACATTGTAGTAGGATGATGTCCCTTCTCTCTTATGATTTTTTCCTCCTCATTTGCACTTTTGTTTATAACAACTCCTAGTGGTTGTCCTTCAACTTTGTTTGCTTTTGTAACATCTTTAAACAGTTTCCCTTCAGCTTTACCATGGCTACCAGCCAACTCGTTCTTGTTTATTGTTTTGACAACCCTTGCTAATTAGTTGCAAGGATCTCTTTGCTTGTTCTCATGAAGTTTGTTGCTTTTACAACCCTTGTTAGTTAGTTGCAAGGATCTCTTTGCTTGTTCTCACAAAAAAATATTATTTCTTCTTGCCTCTATTTTTTAGAAGCAGTTCCTCCACCTTTTTCTTTTTTTTGCAAAATATTTCCATTCTCTTGACTTGCAAAGCCTGAATTCACATACAATTCATTAGTTTTAAAAACATGAGGCCATCTAGCCTCTTTTGTTGCCTTCATCACAATTCCTCATGCATTCATTCCATGCTTTGGAAAGGTATCTCTCCATTCTCTTCTATCATTTTGACAACTATAGATGATTGTCATTATTTTTCATCCTTGTGACCTACAACCATACACAATAAATCAATATTAAAATCATAAGGCTTTCTGGGCCCATTTGTTCCCTCTATCACCACATCTTCTATTAATAACTCCTTTTTCTGGTTTGGACTCTTCATACAATTCATGAGACTCTCAATAAATCTCTCCTTGACATTTGCCTCATCTTCTTTTCTAAGGAATTCTCCTTGCTTTCGTTCAAAATTGTGAACTTACTCCTCTTCAAACTCAACTGCCTTGATTTCTCCATTTATCAACAGAGTATTCAACAGGTGCCTCGAATTCCTTCTCACCTTCCTAGCATATAACTTCCTAACAAACCACTGGATCTTTTTCTTCAGATCTCAGCCACATCTATGGTCTTGTTTCTCCCTCTCTTGTAGCATCATGTTTATCACACTTAGTATCTCTTTTAACTCAGCCATCTCCCTATCAAGTTCCTCCTGTCTCATCTCTCTTTTCCTGATTCCTCCTACTTTGGCATCTTTCTACACTCTCTTGTGGCTTTCAACTAAACCCTTAACATGACCATCAATGACAATCTCTTTTTCCTTCTCTATGAGCTTCTCCATGCTCACTGTGAACTGCAAAGAAGCCTCCACAAGAAACCTCACCAAGCTTCTCTCCTTAGGGCTTGGTCTTTTCATATCACAGGTTCACCTCCTTTGGAACCTCTCAAGCTTTATCTGCTCGTCTGGTTGTTGCACTCTACTCACCTATCAAGAAACTCACTTATGTTCTTCACCCTTCTCTTGAGGAATTCCTCTATCCTATGATCTCTCCCAACCCCAGATAGAACACTTTTTCCTCTTTGCTGCAACTTCTCTATTGTGAGGTTTCTTTTCCATAGTTCTCCTTTTTTTCTCCTACTACTACATGCAATTACCAACCTCCTTAACCATATTAAAATAAAAGAAACATAAGAACAATTTACCTACCAAGTCTCTTCATATTGATATTTTCAACTTTTTGCATTCCTTGCTTTAAACAATTCTTCCAGCTTTGCTTCTTGGCTGGTATATCTCTCCATTCTATTCTAATCCTTCTTCAGTCTCTATTTTGGTTTCTTTTTACTTTGGCACTAGCTATCCTCTTTCTTAATTTTTTTTGGAAGTTTTCCATATTCACAGCCATCATTTCTTGCATACACATAATTAGTTTGACAACATAAATCAACGATCTCTTTTCTGATGCTATGGGCATTTCTCCTCTACTTAGCAGTTGCGAACATTTCCTATCTTTGGTTGAAATCTCTTCTTTTGCTTCTGGTTCTCTCAACAACCTTGATTCTTTATCACATTTATGAGCAACCTGCTTTCCCTCACTAGCTACAAATATTTGATTCTTTAGCTTGCTCTCATTCACGAGCAATCCTTCTAAATTCTTTGTTTCCTATAGTTTTATTATGGCCACTTCCTTTTTTCTTTATTCACAAGGAGTGAAACTTTCACTCTTATACACTTGATGTAGCTCACTTGGTTACTCTAGAGTATCCCTGATACCAATTGGATACACCAAGGCTTGTCTTTGCTCTAATTGGAGGGAGTCGATATTTAAGCCTTGCAACCAAATGCACAATTGTGTTCTCAAAAGAAAACCAAGAATAATTTGTTTGCCTTAATGTGTTGGTCTTGCAAGTGACTAGGTGTTCTCATCCCTTTGGCATCCTTCCAAATCAACAACCTTCATTAAATGGAAAGTCAATGACTAGTGTGTATTATGGGGGGGAGGTGGGTACCCCTTACATTAGCAAGGGGGTTTCTGCAGTTGTGGTTATGCCCTTGAGGTTCTTGTGTACGCACCAAAATGATCCAATGGTAGGGAATGACTAGCGAAATCCATAGTCCCCATGGACTACAAGGTGAGCGACTCTTCAGGTCAATTAGGGAGGGAGGGTGGCAGGCGGGATGGGTTTCACAATCATGGTTCCCCCTTGAGGTTTTAGTTTATAATTTAAACCCCAATATTGCCAAGTCATCTCATCTCACCCAAAAACAAATATTTCCCCGGTCCCTACGAATGCAATATCCTTTGATCTTTAATCTTATGGTTTCAAACTTTGGCTGAGATGCCTAGGCTGTGGATGTAATCATTGGTGTATAAATTACAATGTAGATTTGCAACTGCTTATGAAGTTTTGATCAAAATCACAAGATACAAACCTATTTTACTGATCTACAAACATAAATTCAAAATATAGAGCAAAAATCTCAGACATGCAATAAGAAATCACACACATGCAAATAGTATTTTCCCAGGGAAAGAAAAATGATAAAAACCCCAACGCTTGCTTACATTAATCTGATAAATAAAGATGTATTACAATTGCTTTGCTCAACTGAGCACAACTTGCAAGTGCATAGCCTATCTCTCTTGTCACTAAGAAGCTCTGACCCATAATTAGTCAATTTCAGCCTCTGCTGCCCCTATTTCCTTGCGCAATTCCTTGAGAAATTAGGCCCCTATTATTTAGGAATTTCCCCAAAATGGACTGTGTAATTCCTTAGGTTGATCATTAGGTTGCAAGCAACAACTGTACACTCCATAATAGTCTACAACTAATGTTACACTGCCTTGGAATCTCCACCTCAACTGGGTAATTCAAATTCTATGCATGCACTAACTATTTTGGGTTGATTGATCAGTTAAATGGATTATCATTGAGTTTGACTAAAGTCCCACTGCACAAATGAGCTTCTACTAGTTCCTCCAATAGTTGGAAATCATTTAACTGAAAACAACTTGAGATCACTAACTTTGATTGCTACAAATTAGCAATCAAACATGTTTAACTGAACTCTAACACCTCCAACTCGAATTTATTGAGTAAATTAGGTGACACAAGCCATGTCACAAAAGTTAATTGTATCCAAGTTGTCTGCTAATGTGGAAATTCGAATTTTCTCAATTTTATCAAGGCAAAATCAAATTGAGAATTTCTTGCTGCATTTTTCAACAATTATTTTCGAAACATGAAATCTAGAACTTTTATCCTGATGCATAATTCTATTCAAGAGATGAGAGCAAGGGGGTTGGGGGGTGGGGGAGGGGTGGATCTGGAAAACCTCAAATTATTTTGGTATTTTCTACCTACAATTATGGAGTCTCGAACCTTTAGTTACAACTGTAGATGCTCGAGTTCAACATGTCGCTTGTTTAGTGGGCCACTGGATAAAACACACCCCTATCTTTGGGTAGTTCTTCAAACCCACGATTTTGGCCCAAGAACTCATGACATATTTTCTCATATTAGGGTTTACATATAGGATGATTTAATGCCAATTTGGTTGTATCCCCTTTCATTTTAGACGTAACTGCACCATACGTTCAGACAAGCAATGAAAATAGAGAGCATGGGACTATTATTATAATTGATCTCACAATTCACATGTTAGAAAGAGAGTGCAAACATATAGAGTAAACAAACAAATAAAAAAAAACCCTTTGATTTCATTTAACTTCATAGAACTGTGTATTTACAGAAGTCTCATGGGCCTACAACCCGAGCTCTCAAAGTTGCTCTTCTCGAGCTTCTTGAGCTATGCACTCCCTCCTTAAATCAAGCTCCAAACTGTAAATATGTATAACTTCCTACTTGTCAAGAAAGATCTTAATAAATTAAGACAAATGAGACATGTGTCTAATAGCCTAAAATTGCCTAACACCTTAGATGGGCATTTGTTATTTTTACAAAAGCCCATTTAGCCATAATACCAGCTCACCAAAACAAACTAAAAATCCATATTGTATTAGGATGTAGACACTTATATCTACATAAAATTTCCTATTTTATAAAAATTACAATTGGGGAAATTTCTTGACCCCTTTGAGCCTAATCTAGAATCATTGACTATGGGCTGGGCTGATGCTCCGACATCACTCTTTGGAAATGTAACTTATGTTGGAATGTGGTTGATTTATAATAAATAGAGTTTTGACAATTCGTACAATTTCTGAGAGAAAGATGGAGTCTAGCTAGTTTTAGCATGGCTTAACCTCGATGACTTGAATGATGTCGCTACAAAGGATGTAGTATGTAACCATTGGGTTTCGTAGGTCACCACTATTTACATTTTATGATTATGAAAATGTTGATCCCAAATTTTTGGTGGCAAGTCATTTCTACAATTGAAGGTAGTTATATTAAAACTCAAAAAATAAATACTTGTACAAATATTTGATAACTTGTTAATGAATGTGTTAATAGTGTTTTGTAACCAGTAAATAGATGCATTGTTAAAACAGTTCTGGTATGATGGTTACTTCTTAAAAATTACGTCTATGTTATATAAGATAAACCAATTTTAATAAGATAGTTTTGAAGAATGGCCAAGAAAGTGGTGGCAGGAGCTATTGGTGTTTTCAACAAAGAAACGAATAACTGTTGCAAAAGAAGAAGACTTGGAATGGTTTTGTTGAATGTCGCTTGTGGGTTTTGGAAATCAAAGTCAGTGCCTCCGAATCCATCCCAATATTGCCACGTAGTCCATTGGTTTACCATTTCTGAGAGCAGTCACAATGATTTTGGTCAGTAAAATAGCAAGCTGCGTTGCAGTAATCCGGCACTCTATGTAATGAGGAGAAATGCGTGTATATTTGGAAAATGTGTATATATAGCCCTCACTGTTTTCTTCACTAGGATAAACCATTGCAGAAAGAGCTTTTCCTCCACCACTGAAAATATGATGGGGATATTCTGACAGCCAAGAACAGGATGAGTTGGAATTACGGATTACAGGGTACATTCCATGAGCTCCCAGTCAGGGGCTAAGGGACGGATGTCTGCTCAGTGCTACATAAAGTTTAGCTTTAAGTTTGTGAATGTAAATGAGTCAATTTCAACGAGTCATTTTAAGTATGTGGATGTAAATGAGTCAATTTCAAGGAGTCATTTTTATCTTGAGCGTAGATTTAAAAGTATTTAAGAAAATTGGTTAACCCAGGTGAAATAAATTGACTTCTCTTTTATTTATAAAAAATGGAAAATATTCTAAAATCAATTGCTAAATTATTCCAAAGAGAACCTATTAAGATGACTCTAAAGCATGTGACATTCGGCTATGCATGAAAGGACCTTGAGAACAAATTTTCATAAAAGTAAACACCAAGATTGATATTTTTGGTTGAAGGTCATGGTTTTTGGTGGGCTTTCCCTGAGACATTGAGAAGGTTACAAGAAGGTTACAAGAAGAGGATGTTTGTCTTGAAATATCAATGACTCTTGGTTGGCTTCCTTGAGAAAGCTACAAGAGGGGGATGCTTGTCTTGAAATATCATTGGCTCTTGGTTGGCTTCCCTTGAGAAATTGAGAAGGCTACAAGAAGAGGATGTCTGTCTTGAAATATCAAAGCTGGGCACTTGATGATGATGTGAAAAGGGTTGAAATAAGTCTAGTTTAAATAATCCTTCAAAATTTGTTTTAAACTTCAATCAATTAAGTATTGAGTCAATTATTATTATCCATTTTTAAGGTCATGGCCAAGCCAAACACCAAATTTGTGTACAAGACCCCCTTGTTTGTGGAACAAGGGACATATCAATGGCTCTTGGTTAGCTTCCCTTGAGAAAGCTACAAGAGGGGATGATGCTTTTCTTGACCAAATTTGTGTATAAGACCCCCTTGTTTGTGGAACAAGGGACCCGAGGATGTTTGTCTTGAAATATCAATGGCTCTTGGTTGGCTTCCCCTGAGAAAGCTACAAGAGGGGATGATGCTTGTCTTGAAATATCATTGGCTCTTGGTTGGCTTCCCCTGAGAAACTGTGAAGGCTACAAGAAGAGGATGTTTGTCTTGAAATATCAAAGTTGGGCACTTGATGATGATGTGAAAAGAGTTGAAATAAGCCCAGTTTAAATAATCTTTCAGAATTTGATTTAAACTTCAATCAATTAAGTATTGAGCCAATTATTATTATCCAGTTTTAAGGTCATGGCCAAGCCAGACACCAAATTTGTGTATAATACCCCCTTGTTTGTGGCACAAGAGACCCACTTCCGTGTACAAATTTGACTACTATGTCTACAAAGGTATACATACTCTACCCTCCTTTGGTTTTGAAACTGTGACCTTTTAGGAGGAAGACATGCTCTTAACCATTAAGCCCAATCAAGTTGTATACAAATTATTCTATTTTTTTTAAATAATTAAAACACTAAGCATATAAAATGTCTAGTTTATTAACCATGTTTTCTATATTTAAAATGTAGTTGTATTAAAGAAAGAAGATATTTAACATTCAATTAACACAAAATGACAACATTAAAAAAAAAACAAGGTTGGAATTGTTATGGCCTATAGATGACCATCTTGGGAGTTCAATGAATCACTTTATTGACTGAGGAGCAAGAAATTAGTAGATGAATCACCCATGTGTAAAACTTATTTCCTTCTCAAGTCTATGTACATTTCTTTGTTTTCCACAATTGTTGGATTTGTTATGGCCTAGAGTTGAGTATCTTGTGAGTTCATGTCACTTTATTGACTAAGACCAAGAAATTACTAGAGGATTTGGGGTCACTTTATTAATTGAAGACCAAAAATTTACTAGATGATTCACTCATGTGAAAAACTTATTTCTTTCTCAGTTTATGTATGTTTCTTTGCTTTTCGTAATCATTTTTATTTTATTTTATTTATATATTACCTTTTTTTTTTTTTTTTTTCAAAAGAAAATACATAACTAAATTTTATTAGAGATAATTTAGTTTACATTGTGCGTGACATATTCAAAAGTTCATAATTCAGCTATAATGAGACCATCATCCCTATATAACCAGGCATATTGAGTATAGAAACATACTACAAAAAGAGGTAGAAATCGAAAGATATACTAGAAACCTTTTAACAACCAAAAGTGACCAAATAGTACCAAAAAGGAACAGAAACAAGAAGATGACAATATGAGTTGAGCATAGACAAAATATTCATTTAAGGAAGAGAAAATATGTCCTCCCCCTATGCATCACCATGAAGAAAAGAAACAAGTATATATCCCTCCTCATCCAACAACCCATGCTTTGATAAGAGATCAACCATTGAGTTTGATTCGTGGAAAATTTGTTGTATGTTGTAACGTTGGAATATGCTAAGTAGCTCACTAGTACACGTCCTCTAGTATCTTAGTTCGAGTAGGTTGAAATGTGATTTGTCAGAAAACCCATCAACAATGGTTTTCAAATTCTCGTAGATGTGAATGACCGAAACCTGTTTCTCAGCAACGAACCAGAGGAGTCCCCAAAGAGCCACCAAATCAACATGGGTATTGGTGCCCATACCCTCGTACTAGTGTATCCTATAGGAAACAACTGCATCAATGTATAAAACAACTCCACAACCACATCTTCCATTCTTCTCCGCCCCATCAAAAAAACCGGATGGAAAAGACATCTGATTACAAACGAGGCACCTCAAAAAATCCCATTCTTTAGATGGGGCAGGTGCCATGAGAGTCAAGCCCTGCTAATATCTTGGATATGGTCTAGTGAGTGTTCTGAAGCCTGCCAAAAAAATAACATGGTTGCAGGATTTCCAGATCTCCCAACACCAGTAGAAGGATCTAGGGTCTTATTCCCTTTCTCGAAAGTCCCCATTTCAAACAATTTTATATGGATGTGAAGTTGCATACAGGAAGCCCATAATGTGTGCGGATCTGAGACCATACCTGAGATGCAAACCTACAAAGAAAAAATAGATGACACATATTTTCAATATCAAGACCACAAAGAGAACATCTATTAGGGCCCTCGTAACCTCTTTTGCAGAGGTTGTCCTAGATCAAGATTTTGTTTTTCTAGACAAGCCATGCAAAAAAGAGTGATCTTAAGGGGCACTTTAATGCCCCAAATAGCCTCAAACCATGATTTTGTGAGGGCCCCCAATTATTGTCGAGTGATAAAATCATAGTTATCTACAACAACAGTCGATCTATTTCGGGTGATGCCATCCTATGTAATGTAGTCGCTCTTTGGATTCCCACATAATCTTGCTTGCATGAGGTTTTGAATGTATTGGTTCCATTCTTTAGCGATGACTCCCTAAAATCCAATCTAAGATGCTGACTTCCAAGTAGGGATATTACCATTCCAACCGTGGATCGTTTGGTCGAGGTGAAAGAAGCCCTTGTGCTGAAGGGCCACTACTGTGTCATGTGACACCTATGTGGATGCATGTAAACAGAAACCCGATCAAAACCAATAACAATATTGTTTCCCCTACCAAAATTCCTTTCCACCCATAGTAGAAACCATGGTAATATCCGTTGGAAGCTTGTCTAGATGTAGGACCTCCGCTTGATACCAATCTGCTGAAATTTTATCCAAAATTTGATATGTTTGTGTCTAAGGTATTTTCCAACAATGATGTGACCACTTATACCACCACTTAAAAGAGCTCGCCAAAAAGAATTCATGAGTAGTGAGAATCCAAAATACTTAGTGTCCAATATACCCCATCCATCAGAGTATTTAGGTTTAGTGATGGAATCCCATGTGGTGAGATGATATTTACTATCTAGCCTAGATCTCGACCACATGAAATGGGCAAGTCAAGATTTTATCTAAGAGAAAATGTGAGAAGTGTAGAAATTTTGAATAATTTAACACATATTCAATGGAGATTATCCTGATCATGTACTATTGTAGAAAACATACACAATACATAAGCTCCTCTACGTTGATCATCAATATAGCAACATCAATAATAATAAAACATCAAGAGCATTCACACATTAACACAGTATGTATCCCGGGGAAAGCATCTCGCTAAAAACCCCAACTATCTGTATATTAATGATTGAGTCATGTAACATTACACAGCATAATACTCTCACAAGTATCTCCACCTCTGTTACACACAATACAGCTCAGATATGATCTCCAAATCTCTTCCACTGCTTGCCTGCCTCAACTGCGCAATCCTGCATGAGAATACTGATGAATGAATTATCCAAATTCGTATTTCCCTTGGATATACCACGCAATACTCATTGGAAATACTTAATCCATTGATTGTGCAAGATCTGGTGTACAACTATAGTCACAACTGATAGCAATCTGATCCTCTAACACCTGTCCCTGCTAAAGTGAACATGCACTGACATGCAACTGAGTTAACTGATGTATTCTATAGTTGCATTATGAGTTAATAACTTGTGAATTAATTAATAACTAATTCACCCAACTCATCTCTAGTCTATTTGCCAGTTAGACTAAATACAACCAGTTTAACAAAGCTAAACTGAACACGACTCCATCAACTGCACCTCCAGTCCACTAAACTCAACTCACTTGAGTTCTAACTGAAGTCATGCATGCAAATATTCAACTAACCCATAAGAACCACGTATTTCCTTCATGCAATTGCATGTGCCACATCCGTAGCTCGAACTGAAGTGCTTCAAGAGAATAAGATTAAGTTTATAGTCCAAATATTATTGTGAGATAATAATATTTGACTTTTCTATTTTTGACAGCCAGTCTAAAAATAGACTTGATCACTCACACTGTGATCACTCACACTTTCATCAAAATTAGAAGTCCATCTGTTTTTCCCAACTTGATCAATCATCCATAAACAGCAACCTGCAATCCATAGACATGATCCATATGTCTAAAAATAGACATAGTCTAAAAATAGACTTGCGCCAAAAAATAGCCTGCGGGCCCACTTAGTGAAGGCGACTCTTTTCACTAAGCTCCATCATCTTGTTGCAATCTCAACACTCCCTCTCGACAAGATATGGATTATCAGCAACCCCTTTCCTGCCTCGGTGGTACTCGAATTTGCTCCTGGTGAGAGCCTTCGTCAGAATATCAGCATCCTGATCCTCCGTTGGAATGTACGAAAGTAACATGATCCTCCGTTGCACACAATCTCTGATATGATGGTACCTGATGTCGTCCATTGGGCTCCCTGCCCAATCTGCATCCGTGAAGCCACATAGCTTCACCTCATCTAATCCATATCTCGATGTGCCTTTCTTGAGCCTGCACACATGCGACTCCACCAACTGCTGGTAACCAGTGGCATCCACTACCTCCGCTGAAGTAGCATCCTCCTTCCTCCAACCTCTGGGAAAGAACGCAGTCTTCACATCCATCTAATGAATGTGCCATCCCATCTGCACCTCTTTGTAGATCCATCTCGAACCTACCACTGATTTCCCCTCCGGTCTTGGGACAATCTCCCATGCACTATT